>JARQOD010007640.1:0-38558 GCA_033576555.1 Oophaga sylvatica
TTGAATCGAAATTTTAACCCCGCGCGTTCCAAATCGCCAAACAATTTTGGCCCTATCTACATAATGGGGAGAAAGCTGAATGCTTGTGTGTATGTCCGGCATAGGAATCTGCATTTACGGGCATGAAATTTTGCACACCCGCACGTCTCGACCCCGGGAGCGTCATAGGCTAGGTTTTGAGTCGAAATTTTAACCCGCGCATTCCAAATCGGCAAATAATTTTGGCCCGGGATAGGAATCTGCACCGTTGTACTTACGGGCATGAAATTTTGCATGCCCGCACATCTCAACCCCAGGAGCATCATAGGCTATGTGTTGAATGGAAATTTTAACCCCCGCACGTTCCAAATCGCCAAACAATTTTGGCCCTATCTACATAATGGGGAGAAAGCTGAATGCTTGTGTGTATGTCCGGCATAGGAATCTGCATTTACGGGCATGAAATTTTGCACACCCGCACGTCTCGACCCCGGGAGCGTCATAGGCTAGGTTTTGAGTCGAAATTTTAACCCCGCGCATTCCAAATCGGCAAATAATTTTGGCCCGGGATAGGAATCTGCACCGTTGTACTTACGGGCATGAAATTTTGCATGCCCGCACATCTCAACCCCAGGAGCATCATAGGCTATGTGTTGAATGGAAATTTTAACCCCGCACGTTTTGGTGTGTGATTTTTATGTGCAGACTTAATTTTTGTTAACATAGTCTATTTTGTTACAGCTAACAGCAGTTATTAATTAACCCGGGCGAAGCCGGGTACTACAGCTAGTAGAAAATAAAAAAGCAAAAGTATACTCCCCGGTCCGACGCAGTCCATGTAACCATTATCCCACGGCGATCTACCATGGAGAACAGTCCCATCGAGAGATGTGACTGCTCTCCACGGCTCCGGACACACAGACAGGAGCTAAAGCTCCAGCAGTGCATCACTGCACATGCACTAGGGTTTACCGGAGTTCATTCACTCCGGTACTCTCACTTTACGGCAAAGCTGTGTGGGAAAATTCTTACGCAGCTCAAGTGCCGTAAAGTGACAGCACGAGCACAATAATTTTGGAAAACTCCAGGGGTGCTGTGATACACCGCAGGAGCGATTAGCTGCTGTAGTGTATCGCCGGAGGAAGTAGCAGATCGGCGTGGGACAGTCGTTATATAGGACTACGGAGGACCAGGAAGTATATTTTTTAGTATTTTTAATTTTTTTCAGGGGAACGATGGCTTCGGGGACTAGGTGAATATGGTGAGTATGTACTCTATGTTGGATGTTATATGTATAGTATGTTTTGTGTTTTTTAGCAATTGTAGTCAGTCGCCTGAGATGAGACTACTCTCTAGTGTTGAGCCACCCCCGTAGTGTTCTAGTTCGGTTTGTCGAACACCCATATGTTCGACGAACTGTTTGTCTAACTGTTCGTCGAACACCGTCGAACACCATTAAAACCAATGGCAGGCAAACAAAACACATAGAAACACATAGAAAACACATAGAAAACACTTCAAAGGTGTCCAAAAGCTGACAAACTGCTCAGACGACACAACTAACACATGGAAAAGTGACAAGTACACTTAGTCATGTGAAAAGAAAAGAGGTGGAGGATTAAAAGGAGGGGGAGACACAGATCTAGGCTTGTCATGCCCTTCTAAAACCAAAAAAGTGCAAAGCCGACACGGCCAGTCCAATACTGCCTGTGTGACCTCCGTGTAGCCGGGTTTGTGCCACAGCTGCGGTGGACCCTGACGGCCAGCCCCCCTCTCCCAATACTGGAGCCTGTCCGCTGGTGGGTCGAGCGAGCCCCCTGCGGTGGAGGCAGGTCTAATCTTTTTAATTTAAATTGACACTCTAATTTGAATGAGTACACTTTAAATCCTTTTACAAGGATCTATTGGAGGGCAAGTCTAATGCCAGCAGCCGTGGAAATTCCAGCTCCAGTAGCGTCCTGTAAAGCTTTTATAAGGATCGAGCTTGGCGGTCCACCGGAAGGCGCCCTACCGCCAGTCCCAGCCCTGTGCCTTGGGGTGCCTTCCCGATGCTCTTCACTGAGTGTCCCGGGGGCCCGAAGCATTTCCTTTGAAAAAATTAAGTGTCCAAACTACATGTGGTGTAGCTTGCGTAACAGCTGGGTTAATCCGCTGAATAGCAGACACTGCTACTAGGCCCAAAGTATTGCTTGGGCTAGATGCAGTTAAAAATTTGTAATTAGATACTCTCGTTGGATGCTGAGAAAGCATTTCATAGAGTCACCTGTCACGCCATATATTATTCTCTTAAAAAGCTTGGGGTAGGGGACCCTTTTATAGCCAAAATCATGGCCTTGTATCGCAATCCGTCAGCTAGGCTGAAGATAAATGGAACATTATCATCACCTTTCATAATCACCAATGGGACAAGGCAGGGATGTCCTCTGTCCCCTCTCTTATACATCCTAGTGATGGAGCACCTGCTCTCATCAATTCACGATAATCCCAATATTAGGGGGATTGAGGTGGGAGGCACAAGTACAAGTGCTCTGCATTTGCTGATGAATGATGTCCTAGTATATATCACTCAACCACATATATCCATACACTGCTGTTATGGCTGAAATAGATCACTTTGGTACATGGTCAAATTTTAAAATCAATGCAGCGAAGTCTGAGGCCCTCGATGTTTCCCTCCCCAAATCCATACAGGATTCCATCCAGTCCAACTTTCCCTTTGCCTGGCCCTCACAAGGTATCAAATACTTAGGAATTCGTATTCATAGAGACCTCTCACATCTATTTTTTCTTAATTTTGGACCCTTCATTGAACAACTCCATAGAGATCTTACTTCTTGGACGGTGAAGGATTTTTCCTGGTTCGACAGAATAGATATACTAAAAATTAACGTCCTACCTAAACTCTTATACCTCTTCCAAACCATTCCCATGGTAATTCCCTCAAATTTTTGGAAAAGACTACGCAGTAGCTTTTGCAGATTTATCTGGGCAAGTGGGTGTCCACGCATTTGAGGGGACGTTCTGATCAGACACAAACAAAAGGGGGGCCTTAGCCTTATGGATTGTAGAAGGTATTACATGGCAGCAGTACACGCTAGAATCCTGGACTTCTTCCATCATTTGGAGGGGAAATTGTGGGTCAAAATAGCTCAATCCATTTGTCCTAAAGCTCTTACCACTCTCCCATGGTGCGCCCATTTAATTGTCCCCTCTCTTGGCCTCATGTCATATAGTACTTATGCCACTGCTTTGGCTTTGAGATCCCAAAAAAAAATCTTATCCTCAATCGACCCCCAGGGCCCCTTGCTCCCGATTTCAGATAATCCACCAGGACTATCTGCAAATAGATTTCTCGGTTCAAATAAATCCCATCCGATATTATTTTCTCATGTCATCTCCAATACTTCGCTGCTCCCCCTCAATGACTTGTTACAGGGAAGAGCCACTTCCCCAAAGGCAAATTTTGAATATAGCCAGTTACAACACTTCTATTCAACTGTGAAGAAGCGCACACTTCTCCATAGAGATCTCACAAACTTTGGAAAAGTTTCTCCTACTGTATAATCTCCTCTGTGATGAACGGGCACGCGGTCCGCCACACGGTAGCCCGGGGGTCACGGCTTGTGGTCCCACCGCTGCCACCAATATGTGATGAAACGGTGCACACACACGACGGCTGCTGCCGTCCGACCCAGTAAACTGCAGGGATTTTTTAATTATCCCACTTCCACTTAGGAACTTGCAGCTCTCTGGCGCCCCCCTTACCCTCAGGTCAGTCAGGGAACTGCACCTAGGATAATTAGTCGCCAGACGGGTCACTTGGATGTGTGCTGGCTATTGGGCACGCTGCAGTGAGGGAATTATAATTACTCCTGGCTGCAGCCAGGCAGTACCCTTATAAACCCCGCTCCGTCACTGCCAGCGTCACCCAATAGATTAACACTTTACACCCCTTCCTTTTAGCTGCCACCAGCTATGGCTTTTGATGAACAATTTATCAAGAGGGTCCGTAGCAACCCCAAAACAGTAGCGTAGTGCTTCAGGCACGTGCAAATTCGTTTATAGAGCAGGAGAAACAAACTAATAAATTTATAGGTTTATTCCTTAAAAAAAAATCAGGCAGTGCTTATATAATATAAAAAGATGTAACAAACTGAGACAATATCGTTATGTACAGATGCAGTTATAAAATAAAATGGGATTAAGAATGAAAGGTAACTCACATGGTTGTTAGATCATATACAGGCAAGCCAGGCTGGGGGAAGGAGCCACACGTCATAGTTCATTGGTAGATCTCTTACTCAGGACATCCCAGCAGAAAGTGACTAAGGAACTTCACTGCAAGACTTATGCATGTCAGCTTCTGACCTCACAAAAAGGGCTGGTTTTCTGGCCACCTCCCCTGGCTGCAAGCTATGGTTTGAGCTCTGCAATATCATAAGGTCCATAACTCGTCCTGTGAACCTAGCAGAATAACGGCAGACCTATCAATGATCTTACTCTAAAATGACGGTTCCAATGAGCCCACACTTGGGTGGGCTAGTTCATGGGGCACCCGAGAATTCCATTTCTCGGGTTCTGTTGGAGTTACGGGTTTACCAGTACCACGGGAACGATGCCCGTCGGCGCATGGTTCAACACAGTAACTTTCGTGTTTCTAGCGAATGCTCCCACCGTGTTATTAACCAAAAAAGAAATGAATTCTCCAAAATGGCTGCTATAGGAAGAAAGCACGTGTGCAGACAATGAAGGACCCCTGCGGTGAAGCGGCAAAACTTCCAGCACTGGTAGCTCAGGTTACACTGAGCTTGACTGCAGGTTGACAGGGGGGAAGGGAAGCGTGAGCTGCAGAGAAAAGGAGGGAGGGGTAGCTTTGCCCTGTGCTTGCAAACAGTGGGGGTTGTAGTTCTAGCAACAGCACAAGACATGAAGCTTGCAATATCATCACACCTCCCCCCTTTAGAGGGCGCTACGGAGGCATGACCTCTCGGTAATCCGCCATGCGCACCTCAGCGGGTTCGCCACATCGGGACAACCCATCAGCATTCCCATGATCACTGCCTTTCTTGTGGTGTACGGCAAAATCATACTGCTGCAGGGCAAGGCTCCAGCGTAGCAACCTACCATTGGTTCCGGACACTGTGTGCAGCCAGCTCAGTGGGTTGTGGTCGGTGACCACCTTGAAGGTGCGCCCGTACAGGTAGGGCTGCAAACGTTGCAGTGCCCAGACCATGGCCAGGCACTCCTTCTCGATGGTGGAGTATGCCACTTCCCTTGGCAGAAGTTTCCGGCTCAGGTACAACACGGGGTGCTCCTGGTCCCCCGAATCAACCTGGCTGAGTACAGCACCGAGGCCAAATTCGCTGGCATCAGTCTGTACCAGGAAGGGCCGACTGCTGTCGACGGCTCTCAACACTGGAGAGCTGCACAGGGCTGTTTTCAAAGCTCGGAATGCCGCCTCACAGCCATCTGTCCAGTTGACTGTTTGGGGTAGACCGCCCTTGGTGAGGTCCGTCAAGGGTTTTGCAATGGCGCTATAGTTCGGTACGAAACGCCTATAGTACCCTGCAGTGCCCAGGAAGGACTTCACCTGCTTTTTGGTCCTGGGGGTGGGCCAGGACACGATCGCGTCCACTTTCTCGGGCTCTGGACTCATGGAACCCCCACCTACCCGGTGCCCCAGGTAGTGGACCTCCCTCATGCCCATCTGGCATTTTCCCGGCTTGATGGTCAGACCTGCCTGGTGAATACGCTTGAGCACCTCCTGGAGATGCTGAAGGTGTTCCTCCCAGGTGGAACTGAAGACGGCAATGTCGTCCAGGTACGCCACAGCGTACTCCTCCAGTCCCTGAAGCAGGTGGTTGACCATCCGCTGAAAAGTGGCAGGGGCATTCTTCATGCCGAAAGGCATGACCGTGGACTCGTACAGTCCAAAAGGGGTGATAAAGGCAGATTTCTCCTGCGCCGCAGGGCTCAGGGGAATCTGCCAGTATCCCCGGCTCAAATCCATGATGGATATGTACTTGGCATTCGCCAACCGCTCCAGCAGATCCTCGATGCGTGGCATTGGGTGCGCATCAGAGGTAGTGATGGCGTTGAGCCCCCTGTAGTCCACACAGAACCGGGTGGTCCGATCCTTTTTTGGCACGAGAACTACAGGTGAGGCCCACGCGCTTTTGGATGGCCGGATCACCCCCAGCTGCAACATCTCATGGATCTCCTGGCGCATGATCTGCTGCACTTCCTCAGAGATCCGATAAGGTGTCCGCCGTAACGGGGCGTGATTCCCGGTGTCCACCTCGTGGACTGCCAACTCGGTCCTTCCGGGTCGGTTCGTGAACTCGGCCCGGAAGGGTTCCAGAGTGGTCAGCAACTGCAACCGCTGGGAGACGGTTAGCGAGGCATTGACCTCCATGTCCTCAATGGACCCATTGGCATTAGCTTGGGCCAGCATGTCTAGGAGGGGATCCTCTTCCCCGTCCTCGGGCAGATTGCAGACCGGTAGGACGCAGGCTTCACGTTCGTGATGGGCCTTCATCATGTTGACGTGAAAGGCCTTGCGCCTACCCCGAGTGTGGTCAAGCGTGACCACGTAGGTGGCTGGGTTGAGCTGTTGGTGCACGACGTACGGGCCTTCCCAGGCTGCCTGAAGCTTATCCTTTGGTACGGGGACCAGCACCCACACCTTTTGACCCACCTGGTAGGTCCGCCCCCGGGCGTTCTGGTCGTACCAGTGCTTCTGGTCAGCCTGAGCCTGCGTCATGTTGTCATGCACCAACTGCGTCAAGGTCTGCATCTTGTCGCGGAAGCGCATGACATAATCCACGATGGACACTTCCGTGGGGTTTGGCTCATCTTCCCAGGATTCTCTTATCAACCCAAGGGGTCCCCGGACTCGCCTACCATACAGGAGCTCGAAGGGGGAGAACCCCGTCGAGGCCTGCGGACTTCTCTGTAGGCAAATAGCAGGTGTGGGAGGTACCGCTCCCAATCGCGTCCCTGGGTCTCAACCAGCATGCGGAGCATCTGTTTGAGGGTACCGTTAAAGCGCTCACACAAACCATTGGTCTGTGGGTGATACGCACTCGATACCATACGCGTCACCTGCATTTTGCTGCAGAGAGCCTTCATTAGGCGAGACATAAATTGGGTCCCTTGATCGGTAAGCATCTCCCTGGGAAATCCTACCCGTGAAAAGATGGTCACCAGTGCATCCGCCACCTTATCTGCCCTAGTTGAGGACAGAGCTACTGCCTCCGGGTACCGGGTAGCGTAGTCTACCACAGTAAGGATGTATTGCTTTCCAGAGCTGCTGGGGACGGCCAGCGGGCCCACAATGTCCACCGCGATCCTCTGGAAAAGCTCCTCTATCACTGGCAACGGGATCAGGGGAGCCTTAAGAGCAAGCCCCACCTTCCCCACTCTTTGACAGGTGATACAGGAGCGGCAGTAGTTAGTCACATCTGTCCCCATCTTGGGCCAATAGAAGTGTTGAGACAGCCGTGCCTTAGTTTTGCTAATCCCCAAGTGTCCAGCAAGTGGAATCTCATGGGCAATCCTCAACAATCACCTCGGAACTGGTGCGGGACGACCAGCTGTTTTTCCCTCAACCACTCCTTTTGGGAACCTCCGGGTACTGTCTCCCGGTACAACCTTCCTCGTTCCCAGAACACCCTCTCCTTATCAGTCACGGAGGTGGGCGTCTCGGCGAGGTGCCTCAAGTTCCCCAGGCTCGCATCTGAGTGCAGAGCGGCCTGGAACTCCTGGCTGGAGGCAGCCAGAAGTGACGTCAGGGTTCCTTCCTCACTGGGACCCTCTGGGACCGGCTCTGGGTCCACCTCTGGTTCAGTCTCTCCTGTAGCGGAGGAGGGTCCAGATGGCAGGGCGCTACCTGCGATCCGGGCACTCTGACTGCGGGTGACAGCACCTACATATGCAGTCTCACCGGGGATTTCTATAGACCCATCAGCCTGCGCTGCTATGGGCTCTACCCCCCCATCCACCCCCAACACTTCAGGAGCAGTGCTACTTATGGGCCAGTTACCTTCCTCGGTGGCACTGGTCAGTGTCATGGCGTCACCTTCCTCCCGGTTCCCATGCACCTCCCCATTTCCTTGAGCACTGTCGCTTGCTCCTGCTAGGGGTTCCTCAGCCGTCTCACTCCGCAGAGCGACGGGACTGAACGCTCCTGTACCTGTGGACACATCTACCACTTCAGAGAAAGGGTTAACAGATTCAGATGGCACAGATACATCACTATCAACATCAGTCCTAGGGAAAGAAAGGTTATCAGTTGCATCATCACTTCGCAAAGCATTAGCAGATAACACAATCAGTTTCCCATCATCATCAACATCAACATCATGGTTAACGTTAACCTTATCATCAGATTGGGAAGGGGTGTCAGGGACATAGTACGCCACCATCCTCCCCAGATCAGTCCCCAATAAAACATCAGTGGGCAGGTTTTCGGACACCCCCACTTCCTTCATCTCGCTCCCGGTACCCCAGTCAATGAAAACTCGGGCTATCGGCAAGGGGTAGTGGACGCCCCCAATCCCTGTGACAGTTAAGGTTTTCCCCGGAATCAACTCTTCAGGGGCCGCCAGTTCGGGTCGGATGAGGGTTCGTTCAGCCCCGGTGTCCTTGAGGCCTGTAGCAAGACGGGCCCCCACGCGGACGGGCTGCACGTTGTCATCAACCCTCCCCACCACACCACCCACCAAAAGAACAGAGGCGTTGGGCCCGGAGGCCTTGGCTGGGGGGTTCTTCTGCCTCTCCGGACAGGTGGCGCTGATGTGTCCAGTCCTTTTGCAGGAGAAACACTGGCGGGGGTCTGATGCAGGCCAGGCGCTGGCAAAGGGGATAGTGCCTCCAGAGGGACGCTGGCAGGGGCACTGGGGTTGGTTGCAGGCTTACCCCCTCCCCAACGGGTGGTGACGGCCTTCCGCACCTCGGGTTTCCGGTTGGCCTCATAGCTGTCGGCGATCCGGGCTGTTGTGACCGCGTCCTCTGGTTCTCGGTCCAGGATGAACTGTCGGACCTCAGCTGGGCACAGATGCAGGAACTGGTCTTTGATCATCAGGTCTTTCAGCTCCTCATAGGTGTCAACTGACAGTCCATGGATCCACTGGTCAAAGTGGTTCCGGAGTCCTTGCACCACATCGCTATAACTGTCGTGTGGGCCACGTTGGAGGTTCCGGAACTTCTTTCGGTATACCTCAGGGGTTAGCTGGTACTTGGCAATCAGGGCCTGCTTGATGGCCTCATAGTCACTGTCTTGATCTGGCGCGAGGGAAGCGAACGCCTCCAAAGCTTTGCCCTTTAGCCTGGGGGTCAAGTACCTGGCCCATTGGTCGGCAGGCAGCCGGTACTGTCTGCAGACTTTCTCAAAGGCCCGCAGAAAAGTGTCCAAGTCTCCGTCCCTTTCCAGCACGGGAAAGTGCTCCGGCCGGGGCTTGGGACTCTGAGTGCTGCTGGGCACACTGCTCTGGGCTGTGGAGGGCATTGCCCCTCGCTGAACCATCTCCAGCTCATGGGCTCTCTGCGCTTGGGCTTCCCGCTCGGCTCGGGCTCTCTCAGCCTCCCGCTCGGCTCTCTCAGCCTCCCGCTCGGCTCTCTCAGCCTCCCGCTCAGCCTCTCGCTGGGCTTGGCGCTCGGCTCTCTCAGCCTCTCGCTGTTTGGCCTCTCGCTGGTCGGCTCTCTCTTGAGCTTGCTGGATCAGCCTCAGGCGTTCTTCCGGTTGTCAGCGGTGAGTCCCTCCAGAGCCGCCTGCAGGTAAGGGTCCACCTCTCTCTGGGTGTAAGCAGTCAGGGGTTGGGCCTCTGCTCTTGCGGCACCACCTTGGCTTGGGCCGGCTCCTGCGCCCGCCACGCTCCGATGCTCGCCCAGCTCCTTCAGGGCCTGGACCAGTCAGGCTTTGGTTTGGTTCTTGTGGTCAAGGCCGTGGTACACGCAGATTCCCACGAGAGTGTCCCTGTTCTGCTTTTCGAACCAACTTGCTCCTCTTGTAGCCAAATAAAAGATAGGATAGAAAAACAGAGAGAAGGGAAGGGTAACCGCAAGTACACACAATTGTCTCAGGACTAATAAACACTGAGCTTGTTCTCCAAAACTTTAGTTGCAGGGTCGCTGAAGGACCGTGCAAGTTTTTTTTAGTGAATGGAATGATTGCTCAAACCAGATCACTAATGCTCTATAATCCCACCGCTGCCACCAATATGTGATGAACGGGCACGCGGTCCGCCACACGGTAGCCGGGGGTCACGGCTTGTGGTCCCACCGCTGCCACCAATATGTGATGAAACGGTGCACACACACGACGGCTGCTGCCGTCCGACCCAGTAAACTGCAGGGATTTTTTAATTATCCCACTTCCACTTAGGAACTTGCAGCTCTCTGGCGCCCCCCTTACCCTCAGGTCAGTCAGGGAACTGCACCTAGGATAATTAGTCGCCAGACGGGTCACTTGGATGTGTGCTGGCTATTGGGCACGCTGCAGTGAGGGAATTATAATTACTCCTGGCTGCAGCCAGGCAGTACCCTTATAAACCCCGCTCCGTCACTGCCAGCGTCACCCAATAGATTAACACTTTACACCCCTTCCTTTTAGCTGCCACCAGCTACGGCTTTTGATGAAAAATTTATCAAGAGGGTCCGTAGCAACCCCAAAACAGTAGCGTAGTGCTTCAGGCACGTGCAAATTCGTTTATAGAGCAGGAGAAACAAACTAATAAATTTATAGGTTTATTCCTTAAAAAACAGGCAGTGCTTATATAATATAAGAAGATGTAACAAACTGAGACAATATCGTTATATACAGATGCAGTTATAAAATAAAATAGGATTACAGATGAAAATCACTCACATGGTAGTTACAGGCAAGACAAGCCAGGCTGGGGGAAGGAGCCACACGTCATAGTTCATTGGTAGATCTCTTACTCAGGACATCCCAGCAGAAAGTGCCTAAGGAACTTCACTGCAAGACTTATGCATGTCAGCTTCTGACCTCACAAAAAGGGCTGGTTTTCTGGCCACCTCCCCTGGCTGCAAGCTATGGTTTGAGCTCTGCAATATCATAAGGTCCATAACTCGTCCTGTGAACCTAGCAGAATAACGGCAGACCTATCAATGATCTTACTCTAAAATGATGGTTCCAATGAGCCCACACTTGGGTGGGCTAGTTCATGGGGCACCCGAGAATTCCATTTCTCGGGTTCTGTTGGAGTTACGGGTTTACCAGTACCACGGGAACGATGCCCGTCGGCGCATGGTTCAACACAGTAACTTTCGTGTTTCTAGCGAATGCTCCCACCGTGTTATTAACCAAAAAAGAATGAATTCTCCAAAATGGCTGCTATAGGAAGAAAGCACGTGTGCAGACAATGAAGGACCCCTGCGGTGAAGCGGCAAAACTTCCAGCACTGGTAGCTCAGGTTACACTGAGCTTGACTGCAGGTTGACAGGGGGGAAGGGAAGCGTGAGCTGCAGAGAAAAGGAGGGAGGGGTAGCTTTGCCCTGTGCTTGCAAACGGTGGGGGTTGTAGTTCTAGCAACAGCACAAGACATGAAGCTTGCAATATCATCACATCCTCATTGCCCAGGTAACTGACTATAGGCCAGGATTCTGCGGTGCATGGGAAAGGGAACTGGGGAAGTCCTTCTCTGACTCACAATGGGATAAATGTTTCTTACTAACACATATAAAACCTCAATAGGGTCCAAAGCTCAGGAAACCTCCTTCAAAATTATCTCTAAATGGTACCGGGTACCAGCAGTCCTTCACAGATGGTATCCAGTGGTCTCAGATAGATGTTGGAAATGTGGGGAGGGGGAAGGGACAATGTCACACATATGGTGGGCATTCCCTATAATGAATGCAATTTGGGCAAAGGTGGTTCCCATGATTGAGAAAATAACTGGTTTGACTATCCCTAATACGCCAGAATCCCTCCTTTTATCAATGTTACCAATAAGTTAACGTAGTTATAAAAGGTCATCAATAGGCTACCTAATACAGGTGGCTAAGAATGTCATTCCACGACACTGGAAAAGCAGAGATCCACCCACTGTAGAGGAATGGTTTGCGCAGATCTCCCTCCTTAATAGGATGGAGCATCTGATTGCCATCTCACTGGCTGATGTTGATAGATACTGTGTGATTTGGAGGAATTGGATTGATTTGCAAAACTCTGAAGCCTACCATCTAGCCCCCAACTAAAGTTATCCGTGATGTCGGCACAACAATGATCATAATCGCACTCTATTGATTGGTGGTCTGCCGTGGTCCGCTCCCTCTCTATCTTTCATATGGAAAAATACGTGCTTGATCTGGATATTGATTGAAAACCCTCCCTGTACCCCCCAATGTACTGTCGTTATGCATAGATTTATAGTTATACTACCCCTTTTACAATGTATATTGTATTTTCTTGTACTTTTTCACCACAAAAAAAAATGGAATTTGAAAAAAAAAAAAATTGTAATTAGATCTACAGCCGGTGGCTACTCCGCTGACTAGCAGACACTGAAGCTTTGGAGCAGACCTCTGATTCCCAGGCTATAGTATGAGTAAACAGCTCTTCAGAGTCAACCATCTGTGTTACCCCAAGCCATAGTGTATGTAGTTTCTTACGGTTAAAAGGGGGGGGAAGACCCAACCCACCTGTAATTGACAATGCCAACGTTACGTAAAACACAGCAAGGGGACTCCCAAAAGAGTCTCCATTTTTTCCAAAAATTTGGGGCACAGACACCACTTAAGTGGCATCAATTGCCCCAGAGTTGCTTAAAACGGTTGGTGAGGTGATTTTAACAAATCCTCAAGCTTTTACTCTCCCCAGGATGACACAGGGGTAGAAAAGTCCTTGCGGATCCATGATTTGTTCATCTTTATGAACGTGAGTCTGTCTACATTGTCAGTGGACAGTCGCGTGCGCTTATCTGTCAGCACACAACCAGCAGCGCTGAACACAAGTTCAGAGAGAACGCTGGCTGCGGGGCATGACAAGATCTCCAAGGCGTGAGTGGCGAGCTCCGGCCATTTATCCAGATTGGAAGCCCAAAAAAAACAAGGGTCCAGTAACACAGTCATGGCTTCGATGTTCACTTGGAGATACTCCTATACCATCGTCTCTAGGCGTTGACTATGTGTCTGACTTCTTGTCTCCTGTAGCCTTGCAAAGGATGGGCTAAAAAAGTGGTGAAAGGATTCCGCAAAATTGCTGTTAATACCAGCAGATACTGTGTTTCTGTTACGGTTTGAGTGCTGAAGACTCGACAGTCCCACGGTTGGCAAGTTAGAACTGTGAGATTCACTACGTGCACCACTGGTGTTTTGTGGAAAAGCACATGTAAGATTCTGCAACAGTCTCTGCTGATACTCCTGCATGCGTGAATCCCTTTCTATGGCAGGAATTATTTCGGCAAATTTACTTTTGTACCGGGGATCTAAGAGTGTGGCTACCCAGTAGTCAGGATTATTTTGAATTCTGACAATTCGAGGGTCATGTTGCAGGTAGTGCAGCAAGAAGGCACTCATATGTCTTGAGCATCCAGGAGCACCAAGACCCTGTTGTGTTGGTGGCGAGGTAAGAATCATGCTTCCTTCCTCTGCCCTCTCCCCCCAACCTTGCACAACAGAAATGTGATCAAGGACTCCCTCATCTGATGAGTCTTCCATGCCCATCGCCAGTTCGTCCTCCACTTCTTCCTGGGCTCCTGCACCTTCCTCACTAGTTTGGCTGCTACCATGCGCCCTGGTTAATCCCTCTCCCCACCCTCCTAATTGACAACTCTGGAGTTGTTTGCACAAAAAACGATGGATGGAAACTGAGCAGAGCTGAGTGGCCAATTTGTGGTACTAGCCCAAAAGGATTGGCTGGGTTAGAAGCAGTAAAACAATTTTATCAGATACACAGGTGGTGGAGCTTAGTATAGATAGCCTAATAGAATGAGTACCACATGCTGCTACTATGCCCAAAATTATTGTCCAGGCAAGATGCAGCTAAAAATTCGTAGTTATTTCAACGCTGGTGGAGCTTAGTATAGATGGGCTAATAGAATGAGTACCACACACTGCTACTATGCCCAAAATTATTGTCCAGGCAAGATGCAGCTAAAAATTATTAGTAATTTCAACGCTGGTGGAGCTTAGTATAGATGGCCTAATAGAATGAGTACCACACACTGCTACTATGCCCAAAATTATTGTCCAGGCTAGATGCAGCTAAAAATTCTTAGTAATTTCAATGCTGGTGAAGCTTAGTATAGATGGCCTAATAGAATGAGTACCACACACTGCTACTATGCCCAAAATTATTGTCCAGGCAAGATGCAGCTAAAAATTCATAGTTATTTGAACGCTTGTGGAGCTGGCAAAAAGTGATAGGAACTGATGCAACCTAGCCCTCAAAAGGGCTGCAATTACAAATAGTCACTACTCCCAACCTAACTGTCTATTTATTAAGAGCACAGACCTGCCTGCTAAAAGTGCTAGGAACTGCTGTAACCTAGCCCTCAAAAGGGCTGCAATTACAAACTAGTCCCTAATCCCTAAACCTTTCTGTCTAACTGAAAATTCGCTTCCAATTCACTGTTACAATATAGCGCTAACAGTAGCAGCAGTGCCGTCTAACACTCAGCTGCAGCAGTGAGAAAATGGTGGCGACGGGGAAAATGGCTGGATCTTATAGGGCAAGGACATGTGACATACACAGCCAATGACACATGCCCTTGCTTGTGTGAAAAAAAGCACTTCATTCCGTGTGTGCGCTGCTCATAGGCTGACAGACTGCACCTCCCCTCTGTAAATGCGGGAAAGAGAAAAAAAATTAAGATCTTCATTACTTCTGCAGAGATCCATCCCATGCCCTCCCCCCACCCCGCTGTACACTCAAACTGTGTATTAACATTGATTATCAGCATTACTGCGAAAAAATCCAGTTACGATTTTGGTGCACGAACAGTTATCGTACATAACCTCGAACAGCCGGATTTTTTACAAATCGTTCGGGTTTGTTGAACGGCTCGAACACCGCCCAAAACAGCTCGAATTTGACATTGGCGAACAGTTCGATTCAAACACCGCTCATCTCTACTATTCTCCCATCATCATATCCGGATGGGAGCAGTAATCCCATCCGACGACTGAGTACAATCAGTCACTATCGTCGCATGGGGACAGACACACAGACAGACACACACACAATATTTACTAAATCTATCAGACGCCCGATATCCATCTCCATGTGATGATAGGACTCCATGTTGACTCCTTCTTCCTCGCCAAAACACATACACTCCGCCACACACTGACATCACTTCGCTCTGCAACGTTTTTGACACCCAAGTCTGCACCAAATACGGAGCAAAACTGCTATTCATTTTTACATCTGCGGTTTTGACTTACTCAATTCAAGTCAATGGGTGCAGAAACTCTGCAGATCTGCACAAAGAATTGACATGCTGTGGAAAATAAAACGCTGCAAATCCACACGTTTTTTTCCGCAGCATGTGCACAACAAACCTGCGTTTCCCATAGATTTACATTGGCTGTGCACTGCACTGCGAATTGGATGCGTTTCCGCGCGTCCAAAAACGCTGCAGAAACGCATCTAAATCTGCAACGTATGCACATACCCTAAGACACATCCCAATTTTCCTACCAAAATTGGGGGTAAAAAATTGCCTCTTCTAGTCAGAATCTGAACGATTTAGTGCGGGTCAACTGGTGTGGACTTTGCTGCAAATTGTTTCCCCAACAAAATTGCAACGTGTGAACATATATTAGAAATAAAAATTCAACCTATAGTTCTCAAACTTTTATTAAAAACACAAATAAGTAACAAAAAGGAGAAAAATATAACTATATATATATATACATACAAGTCTATAACAATAAACTTTATAAATCAACATGTAGAACTAAGGCACGTTAGAGATAACAAAAACAAAAAGCACCCTCTTCCCTCCACAGCCCCACCAACATGAAGTCTCTCGAGAGTGACAAACCCACTTGCCAACACAGCCACACAGGATTTACAAATGTAAAGAAAATCCTGCTTCTTGGAAATTGCTAAATTTATTGGAAAATAGATAAAAAATGAAAACATGACAGCATAGCAACACGTTTCAAAAGCACATTGCCTCTTGCATTTGAAACGCATTGCTATGTTGTCTCTGCAATTTAGCAAGTTTTGATTTTTTTAATCTATTTTTCAATAAATTTTGAGATTTCCAAGAAGATAGATTTTCTTCATATTTTATTTACATTTCGTCCCAGGGATTCCGTGCTTCTGTGCACCTAGAGCTTGGGTAAGTTGTTTCTATTTTATGTACAAGGTAGTTATATCACCCCATTCACCTTGCAGGAAACCAATATGTATCAGCTCCCTCTTCCCCACACAGCCGCCACTCCTCATGACCCCCTTCCCCGCACAGCTCCACATCATCCCATAATCACCCCCCTTCCCTGCAAAACTCCTCATCATCCCCCCCATTCCCCACACAGCCCCTCATCATCCCCCCATTCCCCACACAGCCCCTCATTATCCCCCCCCCATTCCCCACACAGCCCCTCATCCCCCATTCCCCACACAGCCGTTCATCCCCCCACAGCCCCTCTTCATTCCCCCATTCCCCACAGCCCCTGATCATCCCCCCATTCCACACACAGCCCCTCATCATTCCCAGACAGCCCATCATCCCCCCTTCCCCACACAGCCCCTCATCATCCCCCATTCCCCACACAGCCCCTCATCATCTCTCCATTCCCCAAAGCCCCTCATCATCCCTCCATTCCCCACAGCCCCTCATTATCCCCTATTCCCCACACAGCCCCTCTTCATCCCCCCATTCCCCACACAGCCCCTCATCATCCCCCAGACAGTTCCTCATCACCCCTTCCCCACACAGCCCCTCATCATCCCCCACAGCCCCTCATCATCCCCCCATTCCCCACACAGTCCCTAATCATCCCACCATTCCCCATACAGCCCCTCATCATCCCTCCATTCCCCACACAGCCCCTCATCATCCCTCTATTCCCCACACAGCCCCTCATCATCCCCCCATTCCCCACACAGCCCCTCATCATCCCCCAGACAGACCCTCATCCCCCCTTCCCCACAGCTCCTCATCATCCCCACACAGCCCCTCATACTCCTCACATTCCCCACACAGCCCCTCACCATCCCTCCTTTCCCCACACAGACCCTTATCATCCCTCCATTCCCCACACAGCCACGAGGCTGAAGTTGGTTTCTTATTTGTTCAGTTTCTTATTTGGAGCTGAAGTTGGTTTCTTATTCAGCAAATTTTTCTTTTCTGTTTTTATAGGTTTAACAACGAAAAATAATCATCAAAATAATAAAAAACACTGCAGTTAGGTGCCCTGATCTGAATACACTTAAAATCTGTGCCAAAAATTATAAAACTGGCACAAAAATGGGCATCAAAGTGGGCACCAGAGGGCGCTAATGAAAGGGTTAAATGACTTTGGGCCACTGATATAACACTGCAGACATATAGAACAGGGCGCACCACATTAAAAACAAGTCTCTCCAGCCTGGCCCAAATGGGTTCTGGGCATCAGAATTGGCATCAAAGTGGGAACACAGTCGATTTTCACAGGTTTGAATAAGTAACTGATGTTTTTATTTTAAATGACTTTGGGCCACTGATCTCACATGAAGTATACACAGATAGTGATGCCCCGCATCAAACCCAGGCCCCTCCTGCCTGGCCCAAATGGGTTCTGGGCATCAAAATTGGCATCAAAGTGGGCAAACGACCATTTTCACAGATTTGAATAAGTAACAAATGTTTTTCATGGGTTAAATTACTTTGGGCCACTGATCTCACACTAAGAATACACAGATAGTGATGCCCCGCATCAAACCCAGGTCCCTCCTGCCTGGCCCAAATGGGTTCTGGGCATCAGAATTGGCATCAAAGTGGGCAAACAGCCAATTTTCACAGATTTGAATAAGTAGCAGATGTTTTTCAGGAGTTAAATGACTTTGGGCCACTGATCTCACACTAAGAATACACACATAGTGATGCCCCACATCAAACCCAGGTCAGTCCAGCCTGGCCCAATTGGGTTCTGGACATAAGAATTGGCATCAAAATGGGTAAAGAGCCAATTTTCACAGATTTGAATAAGTAACAGATGTTTTTCATGGGTGAAATGACTTTGAGCCACTGATCTCACACTAAGAATACACAGATAGTGATGCCCTGCATCAAACCCAGGTCCCTCCTGCCTGGCCCAAATGGATTCTGGGCATCAGAATTGGCATCAAAGTGGGCAAGCAGTCAATTTTTGTAACGGGTCTGAGAGGCGGAACCTCTGAGCTATTATACAAGGAGGCTTTCCTTGTAAGGGAGCGGGTGGCGCCCGGGGAAGACGGACAGGAAGTCACGGCAAGTGACCGGGGCAGTCTCTGGACAGACAGGCAGGAGGTCACGGCAAGTGACCGGGGCAGTCTCTGGATAGACAGGCAGGAAGTCACGGCAAGTGACCGGGGCAGTCTCTGGATAGACAGGCAGGTAGTCACGGCAAGTGACCGGGGCAGTCTCTGGATAGACAGGCAGGTAGTCACGGCAAGTGACCGGGGCAGTCTCTGGATAGACAGGCAGGTAGTCACGGCAAGTGACCGGGGCAGTCTCTGGATAGACAGGCAAGTAGGACCTGTGATGGTTGAGCCTCCCGGTAGGCTAGCAGGCAGATGGTAGATGTGCGTCCTCAGATTAACGGGCTGACTGGTCCATAGACAGACTGACAGGTGATGGCGGACAGACTGTCGGACGTTGGAGCCTCCAGGTAGGCTAGCTGACTGGTAACCGGTGTACGTCAGCAGATAAACGGGCAGGCTGGTCCATAGACAGACTGGCAGGTGATGGCGGGCAGACTGTTGGACGGTGGAGCCTCCAGGTAGGCTAGCGGACAGGTAGCAGACAGCAAACTGGCAGGAAACAGGCGGGTAACTGGTAACGGAACCTGAGGGCTGAAGCAGAGTAGTGAACAGTGCAACAACATTGCTCGGTGTGATGAACGGGCACACAGTCCGCCACACGGTATCCCGGGGGTCACGGCTTGTGATCCCACCGCTACCACCACATGTGATGAACGGGCACACACACGACGGCTGCTGCCATCCGACCCAGTAAACTGCAGGGATTTATAACTATCCCACTTCCACTTAGGAACTTGCAGCTCTCTGGCGCCCCCTTTACCCTCAGGTCAGTCAGGGAACTGCACCTAGGATAATTGGTCGCCAGACGGGTCACTTGGATGTGTGCTGGCTATTGGGCACGCTGCAGTGAGGGAATTATAATTACTCCTGGCTGCAGCCAGGCAGTACCCTTATAAACCCCGCTCCGTCACTGCCAGCGTCACCCAATAGATTAACACTTTACACCCCTTCCTTTTAGCTGCCACCAGCTACGGCTTTTGATGAACAATTTATCAAGAGGGTCCGTAGCAACCCCAAAACAGTAGCGTAGTACTTCAGGCGCGTGCAAATTCGTTTATAGAGCAGGAGAAACAAACTAATAAATTTATAGGTTTATTCCTTAAAAAAAAATCAGGCAGTGCTTATATAATATAAAAAGATGTAACAAACTGAGACAATATCGTTATGTACAGATGCAGTTATAAAATAAAATGGGATTAAGAATGAAAGGTAACTCACATGGTTGTTAGATCATATACAGGCAAGCCAGGCTGGGGGAAGGAGCCACACGTCATAGTTCATTGGGAGATCTCTCACTCAGCACATCCCAGCAGAAAAGACTCCTACTAAGGAACTTCACTGTAAGACTTATGCATGTCAGCTTCTGACCTCACAAAAAGGGCTGGTCCTCTGGCCACCTCCCCTGGCTGCAAGCTATGGTCTGAGCTCTGCAATATCATAAGGTTCATAACTCGTTCTGTGAACCTAGCAGAATAACGGCAGACCTATCAATGGTCTTGCTTTGAAATAATGGTTCAAATGAACCCAAACTTGGGTGACATAGCTCATGGGGCACCCGAGAATTCCATTTCTCGGGCTCTGTTGGAGTTACGGGTTCACCGGTACCACGGGAACGATCCCCGTCGGCGCATGGTTCAACACAGTGACGTTCGTGTTTCTAGCGAATGCTCCCACCGTGTTATTAACCAAAAAAGAATGAATACTCCAACATGGCTGCTATAGGAAGAAAGCACGTGTTCGGACAATGCAGGACCCCTGCGGTGAAGCGGGAAAACTTCCAGCACTGGCAGCTCACATTACACTGCCTGAGTGCAGGCTGACAGGGGGGGAAGGGAGAAGTATGAGAGCTGCAGAGAGAAGGAGGGCTTTCAGCAGTACAAAAAAAAAAAAAGAGATGAGGACAGCAATTCCAGCACAGCACTCATCACACCTCCCCCCCTTTGAGGGCGCTACGGAGGCATGACCTGTCGGTAATCCGACATGCGCACCTCAGCGGGTTCGCCACGTCGTGATAACCATCAGCATTCCCATGATCACTGCCTTTCTTGTGTTGTACGGCAAAATCATACTGCTGCAGGGCAAGGCTCCAGCGTAGCAACCTACCATTGGTTCCGGACACTGTGTGCAGCCAGCTCAGAGGGTTGTGGTCGGTGACCACCTTGAAGGTGCGCCCGTACAGGTAGGGCTGCAAACGTTGCAGTGCCCAGACCATGGCCAGGCACTCCTTCTCGATGGTGGAGTATGCCACTTCCCTTGGCAGAAGTTTCCGGCTCAGGTACAACACGGGGTGCTCCTGGTTCCCGAATCAACCTGGCTGAGTACAGCACCGAGGCCAAATTCGCTGGCGTCAGTCTGTACCAGGAATGGCCGACTGCTGTCGACGGCTTTCAACACTGGAGAGCTGCACAGGGCTGTTTTCAAAGATCGGAATGCCGCTTCACAGCCATCTGTCCAGTTGACTGTTTGGGGTAGACCGCCCTTGGTGAGGTCCGTCAAGGGTTTTGCAATGGCGCTATAGTTCGGTACGAAACGCCTATAGTACCCTGCAGTGCCCAGGAAGGACTTCACCTGCTTTTTGGTCCTGGGGGTGGGCCAGGACACGATCGCGTCCACTTTCTCGGGCTCTGGACTCATGGAACCCCCACCTACCCGGTGCCCCAGGTAGTGGACCTCCCTCATGCCCATCTGGCATTTTCCCGGCTTGATGGTCAGACCTGCCTGGTGAATACGCTTGAGCACCTCCTGGAGATGCTGAAGGGGTTCCTCCCAGGTGGAACTGAAGACGGCAATGTCGTCCAGGTACGCCACAGCGTACTCCTCCAGTCCCTGAAGCAGGTGGTTGACCATCCGCTGAAAAGTGGCAGGGGCATTCTTCATGCCGAAAGGCATGACCGTGGACTCGTACAGTCCAAAAGGGGTGATAAAGGCAGATTTCTCCTGCGCCGCAGGGCTCAGGGGAATCTGCCAGTATCCCCGGCTCAAATCCATGATGGATATGTACTTGGCATTCGCCAACCGCTCCAGCAGATCCTCGATGCGTGGCATTGGGTGCGCATCAGAGGTAGTGATGGCGTTGAGCCCCCTGTAGTCCACGCAGAACCGGGTGGTCCGATCCTTTTTTGGCACGAGAACTACAGGTGAGGCCCACGCGCTTTTGGACGGCCGGATCACCCCCAGCTGCAACATCTCATGGATCTCCTGGCGCATAATCTGCTGCACTTCCTCAGAGATCCGATAAGGTGTCCGCCGTAACGGGGCGTGATTCCCGGTGTCCACCTCGTGGACTGCCAACTCGGTCCTTCCGGGTCGGTTCATGAACTCGGCCCGGAAGGGTTCCAGAGTGGTCAGCAACTGCAACCGCTGGGAGACGGTTAGTGAAGCATTTACCTCCATGTCCTCAATGGACCCATTGGCATTAGCTTGGGCCAGCATGTCTAGGAGGGGATCCTCTTCCCCGTCCTCGGGCAGATTGCAGACCGGTAGGACGCAGGCTTCACGTTCGTGATGGGTGTGGCGCTTCCCCGGCTGTGGGGCGTCGGGACATGGCATAGCTTGCCTAGCTAGCCAATGCTCCCACGCCGCCAGTCCACGACGACGTGAAGCATGGGTCCCAGATGGTAAGAGAATGTGGACCCACTGGACCACAGAGGGAGACCCGGGCCTGCCCGGACTAGGGAAGGGCAGCGACCGGGATCCGTGGCAGCTGAGCATGTGGGCAAGGTGGCGACCTGCAGGACTAGACAACACCGCACAACTTCAGGTAAGAAGAAACATAAAGTTTACTTAAAGAAACAAAGTACATAAACAGAACATAAGACGGGCTCCCGATTCCGCACATCAGAGAAGGGTACACAACTCAGGATCACAGACGAGTGCTGGAGGACATCACGGGTAGATGCAGTCCAGGGTTATCTGGCACAGGCATACTTGGACGGCCTCTCTCTCAGGCCTTAGGCGTAGCACAGGCTCAGCAGGAGAACATCAGACACCGACCTCAGACAGACTTCAGACGATGGCGGGGTCATCACGGGTTGATGAAGTCCAGGATCATCTGGCACGGGCATACTAGTATGGCCTCACTCTCAGGCCTCGGGCGTAGCACAGGCTCAGCAGGAGAACATCAGACACCGGCCTAGGACGAACGTCAGACGATGGCGGGGTCATCACGGGTTGATGAAGTCCAGGGTCATCTGGCACGGGCATACTAGGACGGCCTCTCTCTCAGGCCTCAGGCGTAGCACAGGCTCAGCAGGAGAACATCAGACACCGACCCAGGACAGACGTCATCACAGGGTAGACCAAGGAGGAACCGGCAGGACAGGCAGGTTGTCACGGCAAGTGACCAAGGCAGTCTCTGGGACAGGCAGGTTGTCACGGCTAGTGACCAGGGCAGTCTCTGGGACAGGCAGGTTGTCACGGCAAGTGACCAAGGCAGTCTCTGGGACAGGCAGGTTGTCACGGCTAGTGACCAGGGCAGTCTCTGGGACAGGCAGGTTGTCACGGCAAGTGACCAGGCAGTCTCTGGGACAGGCAGGTTGTCACGGCTAGTGACCAGGCAGTCTCTGGGACAGGCAGGTTGTCACGGCTAGTGACCAGGGCAGTCTCTGGGACAGGCAGGTTGTCACGGCAAGTGACCAGGGCAGTCTCTGGGACAGGCAGGTTGTCACGGCTAGTGACCAGGGCAGTCTCTGGGACAGGCAGGTTGTCACGGCAAGTGACCAGGCAGTCTCTGGGACAGGCAGGTTGTCACGGCTAGTGACCAGGGCAGTCTCTGGGACAGGCAGGTTGTCACGGCTAGTGACCAGGGCAGTCTCTGGGACAGGCAGGTTGTCACGGCTAGTGACCAGGCAGTCTCTGGGACAGGCAGGTTTATACGACCTGATATGGTGGAGCCTCCAGGTAGGCTGCAGTCGGATGGCAGATGATCGCTCCCAGGTGAGCAGGCAAGAGCCGGGGATCTCTGCAGATGATGTCCGAACTTCCGGATGGAGCTGCAGTCGGATGGCAGATGATCGCTCCTAGGTGAGCAGGCAAGAGCCGGGGATCTCTGCAGATGACGTCCGAGCCTCTGGATGGAACTGCAGACGGATGGCAGACAGGCAAACCGACAGGTAACAGGCAGGTAACTGGAATCAGGAGCTGATGGCTGAAACAGAGTTAGACTGCACAGGAACAACCGGGACACGGATTGGATCTCAGGGAGTCAGGAACACAGACAGGAACATGGATTGGATCTCAGGGAGTCAGGAACACGGACAAGAACATCAGGAACACGGATTGGGTCTCAGGGAGTCAGGAACACGGACAAGAACATCAGGAACACGGATTGGGTCTCAGGGAGTCAGGAACACGGACAGGAACATGGATTGAATCACAGGAACACGGACTGGAACACGGCCTCGGACTCCGGACATCTGGCACCGATCAGCAGGCTCCGGACATCTGGCAATGATCGGCAGGATCCGGACATCAGGCAGGAAGGATAGGATCTGGACATCTGGAAGTGGTCGTCGGACATCGGACATCAGGCCATGGTCATCAGGCATAGGATCCGGACATCTGGCAGCGACCTGAAAAGGAACCCCAGCGGTCTGGTGCAAGCCCCGCCAGGCTCAACGGGAGCTGGCCGGGGATTGCACAGAGGCTGAGCACAGAGTAACAGAAACTCAGCACACACCGGACTCCTTCTTCCAAGATGAACTCAGGTTATATAGCAAGGATTCACAGTCACTGGCACAGGGTTCTGGACACAGCAGGATTTCAGGAACATAACACAAAGGACACAGTTCAGACAGTCAGGTACAGGATGCGATCCAAGATCAGGGGTTCAGGTAATTAGACACAGCAGGAACAGGCCTGGATATACAGCCTCCAGGAACGGCGATCTGGGTAATCAGCCCCCAGCATAGGCGGAAACACAAGACACAATTCAGACATTCAGGTACCGGGTTTGATCCAGGATCAGGGAACAAGACACAGCAGGAACAGGGAATCAGCTCTCCAGAGCTGATCAACTTCAGAGCAGGAGCTGAACACACAACCACATACGGCTAGGTTCAGGGATTCAGTGTGGATTCAATGTGAAGCTCTGGCAACGCCCACTAGGGCTGGGGAACTTTATATATGAGCTGCTTCACAGCGATAGGCTGGAGCAGTAATTCTAGTAAACACCCAATCCACATAAAAGCAGGACAGGTGTGGGCCACGCCCCCTATGCAGAGCCAGACAGCACAACACAGAGGGAACCCAACAATGGCTGCTGCCAACCACGCAGTAAGTCATGCACCACTGCAGAGGACTTTGCAAGCTACGGACGGCTTTCACAGCAAGTCAGGAACCGCACATGCGGGCGGTCATGCAAAGCAGCGGAGCCACTCACGCAAGTACGGGTACGCAGCAGAGCCGGGAACTGAGCAGCATCCATATAGGTAACAGACAACAGTATCCCAGCTGGTTAGGGGGAAAGGAGCAAAAGGGTTAATGCAAAAAACATGCAGAGTAACGCTGGAAAACAAAGTACAGACAATACCAGCGTTACAGTATCCCCCTCCTCAGGCCCCCTCTTCTGAAGACCCCAAGTAAAAAAAAAATTCCCCAGAAAATTCACTTGGGTTTGGCGGTAAGTCCCATAGTTCACAATATGGCAGCATAGTTAATAGCTCGAAAAGTCCGAACCGCTGACCAAGCGGGGAATCGAGCCATCTAGTCCACTTACCGTGTGGGGACCAAGTAGTCTAGTTCGCACATCAGGTGGAGCTTGGAGAAAGTCCTGCAGACCGCACATGCTCAGCGGAGTCCATGGCCAGAGCTTTCTGTGGCGCTTCCCACGGCTGTGGGGCGTCGGGACATGGCATAGCTTGCCTAGCTAGCCAATGCTCCCACGCCGCCAGTCCACGACGACGTGAGGCATGGGTCCCAGATGGTAAGAGAATGTGGACCCACTGGACCACGGAGGGAGACCCGGGCCTGCCCGGACTAGGGAAGGGCAGCGACCGGGATCCGTGGCAGCTGAGCATGTGGGCAAGGTGGCGACCTGCAGGACTAGACAACACCGCACAACTTCAGGTAAGAAGAAACATAAAGTTTACTTAAAGAAACAAAGTACATAAACAGAACATAAGACCGGGCTCCCGATTCCGCACATCAGAGAAGGGTACACAACTCAGGATCACAGACGAGTGCTGGAGGACATCACGGGTAGATGCAGTCCAGGGTTATCTGGCACAGGCATACTTGGACGGCCTCTCTCTCAGGCCTTAGGCGTAGCACAGGCTCAGCAGGAGAACATCAGACACCGACCTCAGACAGACTTCAGACGATGGCGGGGTCATCACGGGTTGATGAAGTCCAGGATCATCTGGCACGGGCATACTAGTATGGCCTCACTCTCAGGCCTCGGGCGTAGCACAGGCTCAGCAGGAGAACATCAGACACCGGCCCAGGACGAACGTCAGACGATGGCGGGGTCATCACGGGTTGATGAAGTCCAGGGTCATCTGGCACGGGCATACTAGGACGGCCTCTCTCTCAGGCCTCAGGCGTAGCACAGGCTCAGCAGGAGAACATCAGACACCGACCCAGGACAGACGTCATCACAGGGTAGACCAAGGAGGAACCGGCAGGACAGGCAGGTTGTCACGGCAAGTGACCAAGGCAGTCTCTGGGACAGGCAGGTTGTCACGGCTAGTGACCAGGGCAGTCTCTGGGACAGGCAGGTTGTCACGGCAAGTGACCAAGGCAGTCTCTGGGACAGGCAGGTTGTCACGGCTAGTGACCAGGGCAGTCTCTGGGACAGGCAGGTTGTCACAGCAAGTGACCAGGCAGTCTCTGGGACAGGCAGGTTGTCACGGCTAGTGACCAGGCAGTCTCTGGGACAGGCAGGTTGTCACGGCTAGTGACCAGGGCAGTCTCTGGGACAGGCAGGTTGTCACGGCAAGTGACCAAGGCAGTCTCTGGGACAGGCAGGTTGTCACGGCTAGTGACCACGGCAGTCTCTGGGACAGGCAGGTTGTCACGGCAAGTGACCAGGCAGTCTCTGGGACAGGCAGGTTGTCACGGCTAGTGACCAGGCAGTCTCTGGGACAGGCAGGTTGTCACGGCTAGAGACCAGGGCAGTCTCTGGGACAGGCAGGTTGTCACGGCTAGTGACCAGGGCAGTCTCTGGGACAGGCAGGTTTATACGACCTGATATGGTGGAGCCTCCAGGTAGGCTGCAGTCGGATGGCAGATGATCGCTCCCAGGTGAGCAGGCAAGAGCCGGGGATCTCTGCAGATGATGTCCGAACTTCCGGATGGAGCTGCAGTCAGATGGCAGATGATCGCTCCTAGGTGAGCAGGCAAGAGCCGGGGATCTCTGCAGATGACGTCCGAGCCTCTGGATGGAACTGCAGACGGATGGCAGACAGGCAAACCGACAGGTAACAGGCAGGTAACTGGAATCAGGAGCTGATGGCTGAAACAGAGTTAGACTGCACAGGAACAACCGGGACACGGATTGGATCTCAGGGAGTCAGGAACACAGACAGGAACATGGATTGGATCTCAGGGAGTCAGGAACACGGAAAAGAACATCAGGAACACGGATTGGGTCTCAGGGAGTCAGGAACACGGACAAGAACATCAGGAACACGGATTGGGTCTCAGGGAGTCAGGAACACGGACAGGAACATGGATTGAATCACAGGAACACGGACTGGAACACAGGCCTCGGACTCCGGACATCTGGCACCGATCAGCAGGCTCCGGACATCTGGCAATGATAGGCAGGATCCGGACATCAGGCAGGAAGGATAGGATCTGGACATCTGGAAGTGGTCGTCGGACATCGGACATCAGGCCATGGTCATCAGGCATAGGATCCGGACATCTGGCAGCGACCTGAAAAGGAACCCCAGCGGTCTGGTGCAAGCCCCGCCAGGCTCAACGGGAGCTGGCCGGGGATTGCACAGAGGCTGAGCACAGAGTAACAGAAACTCAGCACACACCGGACTCCTTCTTCCAAGATGAACTCAGGTTATATAGCAAGGATTCACAGTCACTGGCACAGGGTTCTGGACACAGCAGGATTTCAGGAACATAACACAAAGGACACAGTTCAGACAGTCAGGTACAGGATGCGATCCAAGATCAGGGGTTCAGGTAATTAGACACAGCAGGAACAGGCCTGGATATACAGCCTCCAGGAACGGCGATCTGGGTAATCAGCCCCCAGCATAGGCGGAAACACAAGACACAATTCAGACATTCAGGTACCGGGTTTGATCCAGGATCAGGGAACAAGACACAGCAGGAACAGGGAATCAGCTCTCCAGAGCTGATCAACTTCAGAGCAGGAGCTGAACACACAACCACATACGGCTAGGTTCAGGGATTCAGTGTGGATTCAATGTGAAGCTCTGGCAACGCCCACTAGGGCTGGGGAACTTTATATATGAGCTGCTTCACAGCGATAGGCTGGAGCAGTAATTCTAGTAAACACCCAATCCACATAAAAGCAGGACAGGTGTGGGCCGCGCCCCCTATGCAGAGCCAGACAGCACAACACAGAGGGAACCCAACAATGGCTGCTGCCAACCACGCAGTAAGTCATGCACCACTGCAGAGGACTTTGCAAGCTACGGACGGCTTTCACAGCAAGTCAGGAACCGCACATGCGGGCGGTCATGCAAAGCAGCGGAGCCACTCACGCAAGTACGGGTACGCAGCAGAGCCGGGAACTGAGCAGCATCCATATAGGTAACAGACAACAGTATCCCAGCTGGTTAGGGGGAAAGGAGCAAAAGGGTTAATGCAAAAAACATGCAGAGTAACGCTGGAAAACAAAGTACAGACAATACCAGCGTTACAGTATCCCCCTCCTCAGGCCCCCTCTTCTGAAGACCCAAGTAAAAAAAAAATTCCCCAGAAAATTCACTTGGGTTTGGCGGTAAGTCCCATAGTTCACAATATGGCAGCATAGTTAATAGCTCGAAAAGTCCGAACCGCTGACCAAGCGGGGAATCGAGCCATCTAGTCCACTTACCGTGTGGGGACCAAGTAGTCTAGTTCGCACATCAGGTGGAGCTTGGAGAAAGTCCTGCAGACCGCACATGCTCAGCGGAGTCCATGGCCAGAGCTTTCTGTGGCGCTTCCCACAGCTGTGGGGCGTCGGGACATGGCATAGCTTGCCTAGCTAGCCAATGCTCCCACGCCGCCAGTCCACGACGACGTGAGGCATGGGTCCCAGATGGTAAGAGAATGTGGACCCACTGGACCACGGAGGGAGACCCGGGCCTGCCCGGACTAGGGAAGGGCAGCGACCGGGATCCGTGGCAGCTGAGCATGTGGGCAAGGTGGCGACCTGCAGGACTAGACAACACCGCACAACTTCAGGTAAGAAGAAACATAAAGTTTACTTAAAGAAACAAAGTACATAAACAGAACATAAGACCGGGCTCCCGATTCCGCACATCAGAGAAGGGTACACAACTCAGGATCACAGACGAGTGCTGGAGGACATCACGGGTAGATGCAGTCCAGGGTTATCTGGCACAGGCATACTTGGACGGCCTCTCTCTCAGGCCTTAGGCGTAGCACAGGCTCAGCAGGAGAACATCAAACACCGACCTCAGACAGACTTCAGACGATGGCGGGGTCATCACGGGTTGATGAAGTCCAGGATCATCTGGCACGGGCATACTAGTATGGCCTCACTCTCAGGCCTCGGGCGTAGCACAGGCTCAGCAGGAGAACATCAGACACCGGCCCAGGACGAACGTCAGACGATGGCGGGGTCATCACGGGTTGATGAAGTCCAGGGTCATCTGGCACGGGCATACTAGGACGGCCTCTCTCTCAGGCCTCAGGCGTAGCACAGGCTCAGCAGGAGAACATCAGACACCGACCCAGGACAGACATCATCACAGGGTAGACCAAGGAGGAACCGGCAGGACAGGCAGGTTGTCACGGCAAGTGACCAAGGCAGTCTCTGGGACAGGCAGGTTGTCACGGCTAGTGACCAGGGCAGTCTCTGGGACAGGCAGGTTGTCACGGCAAGTGACCAAGGCAGTCTCTGGGACAGGCAGGTTGTCACGGCTAGTGACCAGGCAGTCTCTGGGACAGGCAGGTTGTCACGGCTAGTGACCAGGGCAGTCTCTGGGACAGGCAGGTTGTCACGGCAAGTGACCAAGGCAGTCTCTGGGACAGGCAGGTTGTCACGGCTAGTGACCAGGGCAGTCTCTGGGACAGGCAGGTTGTCACGGCAAGTGACCAGGCAGTCTCTGGGACAGGCAGGTTGTCACGGCTAGTGACCAGGGCAGTCTCTGGGACAGGCAGGTTGTCACGGCTAGTGACCAGGGCAGTCTCTGGGACAGGCAGGTTGTCACGGCTAGTGACCAGGCAGTCTCTGGGACAGGCAGGTTTATACGACCTGATATGGTGGAGCCTCCAGGTAGGCTGCAGTCGGATGGCAGATGATCGCTCCCAGGTGAGCAGGCAAGAGCCGGGGATCTCTGCAGATGATGTCCGAACTTCCGGATGGAGCTGCAGTCGGATGGCAGATGATCGCTCCTAGGTGAGCAGGCAAGAGCCGGGGATCTCTGCAGATGACGTCCGAGCCTCTGGATGGAACTGCAGACGGATGGCAGACAGGCAAACCGACAGGTAACAGGCAGGTAACTGGAATCAGGAGCTGATGGCTGAAACAGAGTTAGACTGCACAGGAACAACCGGGACACGGATTGGATCTCAGGGAGTCAGGAACACAGACAGGAACATGGATTGGATCTCAGGGAGTCAGGAACACGGACAAGAACATCAGGAACACGGATTGGGTCTCAGGGAGTCAGGAACACGGACAGGAACATGGATTGAATCACAGGAACACGGACTGGAACACAGGCCTCGGACTCCGGACATCTGGCACCGATCAGCAGGCTCCGGACATCTGGCAATGATCGGCAGGATCCGGACATCAGGCAGGAAGGATAGGATCTGGACATCTGGAAGTGGTCGTCGGATATCGGACATCAGGCCATGGTCATCAGGCATAGGATCCGGACATCTGGCAGCGACCTGAAAAGGAACCCCAGCGGTCTGGTGCAAGCCCCGCCAGGCTCAACGGGAGCTGGCCGGGGATTGCACAGAGGCTGAGCACAGAGTAACAGAAACTCAGCACACACCGGACTCCTTCTTCCAAGATGAACTCAGGTTATATAGCAAGGATTCACAGTCACTGGCACAGGGTTCTGGACACAGCAGGATTTCAGGAACATAACACAAAGGACACAGTTCAGACAGTCAGGTACAGGATGCGATCCAAGATCAGGGGTTCAGGTAATTAGACACAGCAGGAACAGGCCTGGATATACAGCCTCCAGGAACGGCGATCTGGGTAATCAGCCCCCAGCATAGGCGGAAACACAAGACACAATTCAGACATTCAGGTACCGGGTTTGATCCAGGATCAGGGAACAAGACACAGCAGGAACAGGGAATCAGCTCTCCAGAGCTGATCAACTTCAGAGCAGGAGCTGAACACACAACCACATACGGCTAGGTTCAGGGATTCAATGTGAAGCTCTGGCAACGCCCACTAGGGCTGGGGAACTTTATATATGAGCTGCTTCACAGCGATAGGCTGGAGCAGTAATTCTAGTAAACACCCAATCCACATAAAAGCAGGACAGGTGTGGGCCGCGCCCCCTATGCAGAGCCAGACAGCACAACACAGAGGGAACCCAACAATGGCTGCTGCCAACCACGCAGTAAGTCATGCACCACTGCAGAGGACTTTGCAAGCTACGGACGGCTTTCACAGCAAGTCAGGAACCGCACATGCGGGCGGTCATGCAAAGCAGCGGAGCCACTCACGCAAGTACGGGTACGCAGCAGAGCCGGGAACTGAGCAGCATCCATATAGGTAACAGACAACAGTATCCCAGCTGGTTAGGGGAAAGGAGCAAAAGGGTTAATGCAAAAAACATGCAGAGTAACGCTGGAAAACAAAGTACAGACAATACCAGCGTTACAGTGGGCCTTCATCATGTTGACGTGAAAGGCCTTGCGCCTACCCCGAGTGTGGTCAAGCGTGACCACGTAGGTGGCTGGGTTGAGCTGTTGGTGCACGACGTACGGGCCTTCCCAGGCTGCCTGAAGCTTATCCTTTGGTACGGGGACCAGCACCCACACCTTTTGACCCACCTGGTAGGTCCGCTCCCGGGCGTTCTGGTCGTACCAGTGCTTCTGGTCAGCCTGAGCCTGCGTCATGTTGTCATGCACCAACTGCGTCAAGGTCTGCATCTTGTCGCGGAAGCGCATGACATAATCCACGATGGACACTTCCGTGGGGTTTGGCTCATCTTCCCAGGATTCTCTTATCAACCCAAGGGGTCCCCGGACTCGCCTACCATACAGGAGCTCGAAGGGGGAGAACCCCGTCGAGGCCTGCGGGACTTCTCTGTAGGCAAATAGCAGGTGTGGGAGGTACCGCTCCCAATCGCGTCCCTGGGTCTCAACCAGCATGCGGAGCATCTGTTTGAGGGTACCGTTAAAGCGCTCACACAAACCATTGGTCTGTGGGTGATACGCACTCGATACCATACGCGTCACCTGCATTTTGCTGCAGAGAGCCTTCATTAGGCGAGACATAAATTGAGTCCCTTGATCGGTAACCATCTCCCTGGGAAATCCTACCCGTGAAAAGATGGTCACCAGTGCATCCGCCACCTTATCTGCCCTAGTTGAGGACGGAGCTACTGCCTCCGGGTACCGGGTAGCGTAGTCTACACAGTAAGGATGTATTGCTTTCCAGAGCTGCTGGGGACGGCCAGCGGGCCCACAATGTCCACCGCGATCCTCTGGAAAGGCTCCTCTATCACTGGCAACGGGATCAGGGGAGCCTTAAGAGCAGGCCCCGCCTTCCCCACTCTTTGACAGGTGATACAGGAGCGGCAGTAGTTAGTCACATCTGTCCCCATCTTGGGCCAATAGAAGTGTTGAGACAGCTGTGCCTTAGTTTTGCTGATCCCCAAGTGTCCAGGAGTGGAATCTCATGGGCAATCCTCAACAACTCACCTCGGAACTGGTGCGGGACGACCAGCTGTTTCCCCTCAACCACTCCTTTTGGGAATCTCCGGGTACTGTCTCCCGGTACAACCTTCCTCGTTCCCAGAACACCCTCTCCTTATCAGTCACGGAGGTGGGCGTCTCGGCGAGGTGCCTCAAGTTCTCCAGGCTCGCATCTGAGTGCAGAGCGGCCTGGAACTCCTGGCTGGAGGCAGCCAGAAGTGACGTCAGGGTTCCTCCCTCACTGGGACCCTCTGGGACCGGCTCTGGGTCCACCTCTGGTTCAGTCTCTCCGGTAGCGGAGGAGGGTCCAGATGGCAGGGCGCTACCTGCGATCCGGGCACTCTGACTGCGGGTGACAGCAGCTACATATGCAGTCTCCCCGGGGATTTCTATAGACCCATCAGCCTGCGCTGCTATGGGCTCTACCTCCCCATCCACCCCCAACACTTCAGGAGCAGTGCTACTTATGGGCCAGTTACCTTCCTCGGTGGCACTGGTCAGTGTCATGGCGTCACCTTCCTCCCTGTTCCCATGCACCTCCCCATTTCCTTGAGCACTGTCGCTTGCTCCTGCTAGGGGTTCCTCAGCCGTCTCACTCCGCAGAGCGACGGGACTGAACGCTCCTGTACCTGTGGACACATCTACCACTTCAGAGAAAGGGTTAACAGATTCAGATGGCACAGATACATCACTATCAACATCAGTCCTAGGGAAAGAAAGGTTATCAGTTGCATCATCACTTCGCAAAGCATTAGCAGGTAACACAATCAGTTTCCCATCATCATCAACATCAACATCATGGTTAACGTTAACCTTATCATCAGATTGGGAAGGGGTGTCAGGGACATAGTACGCCACCATCCTCCCCAGATCAGTCCCCAATAAAACATCAGTGGGCAGGTTTTCGGACACCCCCACTTCCTTCACCCCGCTCCCGGCACCCCAGTCAATGAAAACTCGGGCTATCGGCAAGGGGTAGTGGACACCCCCAATCCCTGTGACAGTTAGGGTTTTCCCCGGAATCAACTCTTCAGGGGCCGCCAGTTCGGGTCGGATGAGGGTTCGCTCAGCCCCGGTGTCCTTGAGGCCTGTAGCAAGACGGGCCCCCACGCGGACGGGCTGCACGTTGTCATCAACCCTCCCCACCACACCACCCACCAAAAGAACAGAGGCGTTGGGCCCGGAGGCCTTGGCTGGGGGGTTCTTCTGCCTCTCCGGACAGGTGGCGCTGATGTGACCAGTCCTTTTACAGGAGAAACACTGGCGGGGGTCTGATGTAGGCCTGGCGCTGGCAAAGGGGATAGTGCCTCCAGAGGGACGACTGGCAGGGGCACTGGGGTTGGTTGCAGGCTTACCCCCTCCCCAACGGGTGGTGACGGCCTTCCGCACCTCGGGTTTCCGGTTGGCCTCATAGCTGTCGGCGATCCGGGCTGTTGTGACCGCGTCCTCTGGTTCTCGGTCCAGGATGAACTGTCGGACCTCAGCTGGGCACAGATGCAGGAACTGGTCTTTGATCATCAGGTCTTTTAGCTCCTCATAGGTGTCAACTGACAGTCCATGGATCCACTGGTCAAAGTGGTTCCGGAGTCCTTGCACCACATCGCTATAACTGTCGTGTGGGCCACGTTGGAGGTTCCGGAACTTCTTTCGGTATACCTCAGGGGTTAGCTGGTACTTGGCAATCAGGGCCTGCTTGATGGCCTCATAGTCACTGTCTTGATCTGGCGCGAGGGAAGCGAACGCCTCCAAAGCTTTGCCCTTTAGCCCGGGGGTCAAGTACCTGGCCCATTGGTCGGAAGGCAGCCGGTACTGTCTGCAGACTTTCTCAAAGGCCCGCAGAAAAGTGTCCAAGTCTCCTTCCTTTTCCAGCACGGGAAAGTGCTCCGGCCGGGGCTTGGGACTCTGAGAGCTGCTGGGTGTACCGCTCTGGGCTGTGGAGGGCATTGCCCCTTGTCTGAGCAGCTCCAGTTCATGGGCTCTCTGAGCTTCCCGCTCGGCTCTCTCAGCCTCCCGCTCGGCCTCCCGCTGGGCTTGGCGCTCGGCTCTCTCAGCCTCTCGCTGTTTGGCCTCTCGCTGGTCGGCTCTCTCTTGAGCTTGCTGGATCAGCCTCAGGCGTTCTTCCCGGTTGTCAGCGGTGAGTCCCTCCAGGGCCGCCCGCAGGTAAGGGTCCACTTCTCTCTGGGTGTAAGCAGTCAGGGGTTGGGCCTCTGCTCCTGCGCCCGCCACGCTCCGATGCTCGCCCAGCTCCTTCAGGGCCTGGACCAGTTGGCCTTTGGTTCGGTTCGTGTGGACAAGGCCATGGTACTTGCAGATTCCCACAAGGGTGTCCTTGCTCTGCTTGTCGAACCAACTTGCTCCTATGGTAGCCATGGTTGCCAAATAAAAGATAGGATAGAAAAACAAAGAGAAGGGAGGGGTAACCGCAAGTACACACAATTGTCTCAGGACTAATAAACACTGAGTCTGTTCTCCAAAACTTTAGTTGCAGGGTCGCTGAAGAACCGTGCAAGTTTTTTTTTTTTTTTTTTTTTTTAGTGAATGGAATGATTGCTCAAACCAGATCACTAATGCTCTATAATCCCACCGCTCTGCCACCAAATTGTGATGAACGGGCACACAGTCCGCCACACGGTATCCCGGGGGTCACGGCTTGTGATCCCACCGCTACCACCACATGTGATGAACGGGCACACACACGACGGCTTCTGCCGTCCGACCCAGTAAACTGCAGGGATTTATAACTATCCCACTTCCACTTAGGAACTTGCAGCTCTCTGGCGCCCCCCTTTACCCTCAGGTCAGTCAGGGAACTGCACCTAGGATAATTGGTCGCCAGACGGGTCACTTGGATGTTGCTGGCTATTGGGCACGCTGCAGTGAGGGAATTATAATTACTCCTGGCTGCAGCCAGGCAGTACCCTTATAAACCCCGCTCCGTCACTGCCAGCGTCCCCCAATAGATTAACACTTTACACCCCTTCCTTTTAGCTGCCACCAGCTACGGCTTTTGATGAACAATTTATCAAGAGGGTCCGTAGCAACCCCAAAACAGTAGCGTAGTACTTCAGGCGCGTGCAAATTCGTTTATAGAGCAGGAGAAACAAACTAATAAATTTATAGGTTTATTCCTTAAAAAAAAATCAGGCAGTGCTTATATAATATAAAAAGATGTAACAAACTGAGACAATATCGTTATGTACAGATGCAGTTATAAAATAAAATGGGATTAAGAATGAAAGGTAACTCACATGGTTGTTAGATCATATACAGGCAAGCCAGGCTGGGGAAGGAGCCACACGTCATGGTTCATTGGGAGATCTCTTACTCAGCACATCCCAGCAGAAAAGACTCCTACTAAGGAACTTCACTGTAAGACTTATGCATGTCAGCTTCTGACCTCACAAAAAGGGCTGGTCCTCTGGCCACCTCCCCTGGCTGCAAGCTATGGTCTGAGCTCTGCAATATCATAAGGTTCATAACTCGTTCTGTGAACCTAGCAGAATAACGGCAGACCTATCAATGGTCTTGCTTTGAAATAATGGTTCAAATGAACCCAAACTTGGGTGACATAGCTCATGGGGCACCCGAGAATTCCATTTCTCGGGCTCTGTTGGAGTTACGGGTTCACCGGTACCACGGGAACGATCCCCGTCGGCGCATGGTTCAACACAGTGACGTTCGTGTTTCTAGCGAATGCTCCCACCGTGTTATTAACCAAAAAAGAATGAATACTCCAACATGGCTGCTATAGGAAGAAAGCACGTGTTCGGACAATGCAGGACCCCTGCGGTGAAGCGGGAAAACTTCCAGCACTGGCAGCTCACATTACACTCCTGAGTGCAGGCTGACAGGGGGGGAAGGGAGAAGTATGAGAGCTGCAGAGAGAAGGAGGGCTTTCAGCAGTACAAAAAAAAAAAAGAGATGAGGACAGCAATTCCAGCACAGCACTCATCACACTCGGGCACCTCCATTTTGGAGGAGGTGCTTTATATAAGGTGGAGTCCTCCGGCATTGGCCGGGGACCTTTTTTGAAAGATGCGCGCGGCTTCTTTAAGAGCGGGGAAGCGCACGCGCGCGCGCCCTAAGCCCAGTGGCAGGGAAGGAGCGCGCAGCCCCAGCAGGGCGGAAGGAGGACGCCGAGCGGGGGTAAGGAGAGCGACGTCCCTGCCTGGCAGAGGACAGGGACGCTGGCGCAGGGGAACAGCATCCCTGCCTGGCAGAGGACAGGGACGCTGGCGCCAGCGCTACAATTTTCACAGATTTGAATAAGTAACAGATGTTTTTAAGGGGTTAAATGACTTTGGGTTACTGATCTCACACTAAGAATACACAGATAGTGATGCCCCGCATCAAACCCAGGTCCCTCCTGCCTGGCCCAAATGGGTTCTGGGCATCAGAATTGGCATCAAATTGGGCAAACTGCCAATTTTCACAGAATTGAATAAGTAACCGATGTTTTTAAGGGGTTAAATGACTTTGGGCCACTGATCTCACACCACCATTACATACACAGTAAGGCTGGAGACACACTAGTGATTTAAAAATCGGTCCAATTTTGATGCAGGAGAGTCGGATGAGTGTAATGCAATTGTCATGTGAGTGTCAGGCATTTTTTATGTTGAGTACAATCCGATTTTTCACACCTAGCATCTGATTTACATCTGAGTGCAGCGATTGTAACATGAGCTTTTACATAGAGAAATGTTCTAAATCATTTACACATAGTTTTAAAAAGAAATATTCTTCAAAACACATATACCGTATATATATATATATACTAGCTGAAGAGCCCGGCGCTGCCCGGGCATAGTACCTAACTACGGTTAGTTATAACAAATTGTAATGATTATATCTATATACAAGTATTCAGCTTTCTCCCCATTATGTAGATAGGGCCAAAATAGTTTGGCGATTTGGAACGTGCGGGGGTTAAAATTTCCATTCAACACATAGCCTATGATGCTCCTGGGGTTGAGATGTGCGGGCATGCAAAATTTCATGCCCGTAAGTACAACGGTGCAGATTCCTATCCCGGGCCAAAATTATTTGCCGATTTGGAATGCGCGGGGTTAAAATTTCGACTCAAAACCTAGCCTATGATGCTCCCGGGGTCGAGACGTGCGGGTGTGCAAAATTTCATGCCCGTAAATGCAGATTCCTATGCCGGACATACACACAAGCATTCAGCTTTCTCCCCATTATGTAGATAGGGCCAAAATTGTTTGGCGATTTGGAACGTGCGGGGGTTAAAATTTCCATTCAACACATAGCCTATGATGCTCCTGGGGTTGAGATGTGCGGGCATGCAAAATTTCATGCCCGTAAGTACAACGGTGTAGATTCCTATCCCGAGCCAAAATTATTTGCCGATTTGGAATGCGCGGGGTTAAAATTTCGACTCAAAACCTAGCCTATGACGCTCCCGGGGTCGAGACGTGCGGGTGTGCAAAATTTCATGCCCGTAAATGCAGATTCCTATGCCGGACATACACACAAGCATTCAGCTTTCTCCCCATTATGTAGATAGGGCCAAAATTGTTTGGCGATTTGGAACGCGCGGGGTTAAAATTTCGATTCAAAACATAGCCTAGGACGCTTTCGGGGTCGAGACGTGCGGGCGTGCAAAATTTCATGCCCGTAAGTGCGACGGTGCGGATTCCAATCCCGGACAAACATACCCACATACATACACACATACATACATTCAGCTTTATATATTAGATTTTAGATAGATAAATTTAAAGCTGGCAAACGATCTGCCGCGTACATTGGAACCACAGAGTGACAGGTTCGGCCTCTTTCACAGTTCAGTCGTTCGGCGTCAGTCAAAGTCCGCCAAAGTGTGAAAAAAATGGATCCGCCTTTTTTTGCCATTGAGTTGCATTAGTAACGGATTTTGACGGATGGTCGTCAGTAATTTGGCGTCCGTTCTATTGTGAAAACGGTCAATGGGACGTTTTTTGTGTGCCTCAAAATGGCGGAGTGTGACGGAAACCATCACGTCCATCGTTTTGTATTATGGACACCTATGGGTGGTGGATCCGTCTTCATCTGT
>JARQOD010007641.1:0-38558 GCA_033576555.1 Oophaga sylvatica
AACAAAAGCTTTTATTGACAGTTAGAATGAGTTAATGCAGCAAGTCAGTATTTGCAGTGTTGACCCTCTTCTTCAGGACCTCTGCAATTCTCCCTGGCATGCTCTCAATCAACTTCTGGACCAAATCCTGACTGATAGCAGTCCATTCTTGCACAATCAATGCTTTCATTTGTCAGAATTTTTAGGTTTTTGTTTGTCCACCCGTCTCTTGATGATTGACCACAAGTTCTCATTAGGATTAAGATCTGGGGAGTTTAAAGGCCATGGACCCAAAATCTCTATGTTTTGTTCCCTGAGCCATTTAGTTATCACCTTTGCTTTATGGCAAGGTGCTCCATCATGCTGGAAAAGGCATTGTTGATCGCCAAACTGCTCTTGGAGGGTTGGGAGAAGTTGCTCTTGGAGGACATTCTGGTACCATTCTTTATTCATGGCTGTGTTTTTAGGCAAGACTGTGAGAGAGCCGATTCCCTTGGCTGAGAAGCAACCCCACACATGAATGGTTTCAGGATGCTTAACAGTTGCATGAGACAAGACTGGTGGTAGCGCTCACCTTGTCTTCTCCGAATGAGGCGTTTTCCTGATGTCCCAAACAATCGAAAAGGGGATTCATCAGAGAAAATAACTTTACCCCAGTCCTCAGCAGTCCACTGCCTGTACCTTTTGCAGAATATCAGCCTGTCCATGATGTTTTCTCTGGAGAGAAGTGGCTTTTTTGCTGCCCTCCTTGAGACCAGGCCTTGCTCCAAGAGTCTCCGCCTCACAGTGCGTGCAGATGCACTCACACCTGCCTGCTGCCATTCCTGAGCAGCTCTGCACTGCTGGTAGCCCGATCCCGCAGCTGAAACACTTTTAAGAGACGGTCCTGGCGCTTGCTGGTCTTTCTTGGGCACCCTGGAGCCTTTTTGGCAACAATGGAACCTCTCTCCTTGAAGTTCTTGATGATGCGATAGATTGTTGACTGAGGTGCAATCTTTCTAGCTGCGATACTCTTCCCTGTTAGGCCATTTTTGTGCATTGCAATGATGTCTGCACATGTTTCTTTAGAGATAACCATGGTTAACAGAAGAGAAACAATGATGCCAAGCACCAGCCTCCTTTTAAAGTGTCCAGTGGTCTCATTCTTACTTAATCATGACAGATTGATCTCCAGCCATGTCCTCATCAACACCCACACCTGTGTAATGGAGCAATCACTGAAAAGAGGTTAGCTGGTCCTTTTAAAGCAGGGCTGCAATGATGTTGAAATGTGTTTTGGGGGATAAAGTTCATTTTCTTGCCAAATATTGACTTTGCAAGTAATTGCTGTTAAACTGATCACTCTTTATAACATTCTGGAGTATATGCAAATTGCCATTAGAAAAAGTGAAGCAGTAGACTTTGTAAAAATTAATATTTGTGTCATTCTCAAAACTTTTGGCCATGACTGTATGCCTGTGAGTCACAAGGCAAAATAAAAAAGTAGATTGGGTCCAAGTAGTGACTCAGTCAGATTTGTAGGAAAACCCATTAAGGGCTTTATTTTTGAAGTGAACTACAGGATGGTAGTGGGGCAGTTCACTCACTCCAGCTGGGTCTTGCAAGTGGCTCTTGGCTGCAGATTCCATTTAAAAACCCTGCAGCAAAGGTTTGGGGGTGTCAGTGTTGGTTTGCAAGCTGCAGAGCAGGTGGCTCTGCAACATCCGGCTTATGTGTGCAGTCAACACAGAGCCAAGGGAAGCAAACACCTGGCACCACCTCTGCATGACACGGTGGTGCAGTCGCCCATGGCAACAGGTGTCTCAGATACAGACTGTTTTTTGATGCCCAGCTGCGATCCGGAGGCTACCGTTGGCTTTCATTTGTAAGTGTTTGGACATTAAAAACACTTTGCTTTGAACGTTACTGGGTCACTGCCTCATTGCCGCATGGTGTGAACACCAAAAAACGGTCCTATATATAATAGGACCAGATAATAGGAGCAGGTGAGACTATATGAAAATAGTTACTTTATTTATCAAAATTCAAAATGTATGAACAATACATAAACTTTTATCAAAAAGGTGCAGGATAAAAAAGGGACAATATCAGCTTCCATAATGATACATCTAGCTGCATGGTAAGGTCTCAGCAATCACCACATGTACAGAGTAGCCATGCAAAGCAAAATGATTTATCTATAATAGTATTGTCACTGGGAAATCACCAATCTTTAAATATAGTGTTTGAACAACACAGTGACCGCTTCATGTACCTCTGGTCTGTCTCATAGTATTCGATTTGGACCAACAATAATGTCAGATAAGTATCTTACAGCCAGATTCTATACATTAAACAGGCTAAGAAACACATGAAATCAATGTGGGGATAGCCGAAGCCATTACCTGAATCGCAGCGATTAGAAAGGAATGAAATGGTTGGAGCTTCTGTCCCTCAGCCCCGACGTGCACATTTCGCCCAGCTTCTTCGGGGGCGTGAGCACCGCCACACTACAACTTGGTGGAGAACGCGGGTTGTGTGAACTGAGGCATACCCCAACGCCCACTGCATGTCGGTTATTAGGCCTGCAACGCTGCAGCCCAAGCCTGCTAACAAGATGGAGGAAATACTAAAGCAATTGGCCCTCTCTCAGGCGCAGCAGCAGAAGTTGCAGGCGTTTCAGAAGCAGAAGCAGCTACAGAAGCAGCAGCAGACCAACAATTTGATTCTGCAACAGGACGATTTGGAGTCGTTCCTCACCAAGTTCGAGTGCACTGCAGAGCGGGAGAGCTTGCTGATGTCTCAGTGGACTAAAGTGGTGGACCTCTTCCTGACAGGAGATGCACAGAAGGCCTACTTGGACCTCAGTTGGGACTATTCACTGGGCAATGATAAGCTGAGAGGTGAGATGCTTGCCTGACTGTGGGTTAATACATATGCGTGGGCTCAGCGGGTGTTCCAGTGGTCCTTTGCGGAATCTCGCCACACTAGTTCTCACGCATGTGACTTGATGCAGCAGGCAAAAAAATGGCTTCTGCCTGAGACCTTAATCCCATTCCGGATGGTAGAGAGGATGGTGGTCGATCGACTAGTGAGGACTCTGCCAGCCGCTATTCATCGTTGGGTGGGACAAGGGGATCCCGACACCCTAGACCAGGTAGTCAGCCTGATTGTTATGTGGCCACTCAGGACTTTATACGGGACTCTGCTCCACTTCGATTATCACGTCAGGCCCTGCCAGCCTGGGAAAAGTCCACAACCTTCTGCTGGAGCCAATCAGGACCGAGCCTGTACTGAGGGGGTACCCTAAAGTGAGAGTGACAAAAGACCCTTTTCCCCCAAACTGGTCGCAAATTTGTTCGTTCCATCGGGTGAACCGCATCTGTGCCTCATGTGCTTAAACGGACACCAAGCCGAGGCCCTTCTGGACTCAGGAAGCCTAGTAACACTGGTACATGGGTCCTTGATCTTGGGCTTGAAACCCACTGGTAAGAAAGTGGATGTATACATGGTGAACTTCGAGAGTACCCGACATCGGAGGTTACTTTCCCCCCCCCCCGTGTGGGGAGATAAAAGATGTGGTGGTAGTGGTGAAGACCTTTCCATATGGGACTGTGCTGGGAAGATACTTGCCCTTGTTCTGGTCCCAGTGGGAGAACAGTGTTATCTCTCCCAGGGTAAATTTTATTCCGGGCGCGGAACATGAAGATCCCAAAGTCAGGGATACCTGCCTTAGGGGTCGCCAACCTAGGGACAGAGTGTAACCCAGATAAGTTTTCCCTAGAGGTATTGGCAGGAGAGGTCGAGGAGACCCCGTTGATCCCTGAGCTGGAAGTGTCCCATGGTACGTTTGGAACAGCTCCGCTACAGGCTCTCTCTCTGGCCTGGGCAAGAGAAAGGGTGATGAAAATAAATGGGGTGCCTCAGCAACCGGGTGCAGAGGCAGTTTTCCATCCCATGGCTGTCAACCAAGATTTATTATACAGGGTTGATAAAATCCAAGATGAAGTGGTTGAACAGCTGGTAGTACCCTAGACGTACCATCGGGCAGTGCTAGAGATGGCCCCCACACACACACACACACACACATGCTGAGGGGCACTTAGGGATAAAGAAAACCCAGGAATGTATTCTGCAGCTGTTCTTTTGGCCCGAGATTTATGCTGAGGTGCAGAGGTACTGTGGGTCATGTCCCGAGTGTCAACTAACAACACCCACTACAAATTCCCGGAGTCCATTGGTACCTCTGCCCATTATAGAGGTACCATCATTTGAGTGTATAGCAATGGATCTGGTGGGGCCTATAGTCAAGTCCACCCATGGCCACCAGCAAATTCTAGTCGTAGTGGATTATGCCACTCATTAAACCGAGGCAATACCACTTCGCCACATGTCGATAAAACTGATTGCGCCGTGAGCTGTTTTCAAAGTTCTGCCGCCTTGGGCTACCAAAGGAAATCATTACAGATCAGGGGACTCCTTTTATGTCCAAGGTGACAAGGAAGCTGCTCCGGATTAAACAGTTGCGCACATTGGTGTACCACCCACAGACCGATGGGTTGGTTGAGAGATTTAACAAGACCCTTAAATCCATGCTAAAGAAAGTGTTCTCCAAGGTCGGGTTGGGACATATTTGATGTTCGCTGTCCGCGAGGTACCACAGGCTTCCTCGGACTTCTCACCCTTTTAGTTTGCTAGATGTAGCCAAAGAGACGTGGGAACAGGAGCCGACACCGCATAAGAGTATAATCGAGCACGTGGCAAGTATGCAGGACTGGATTGCGGCAGTTATACCCATAGTAAAAGAACATCTGATGGACGCGCAGACGGCGCAGAAACGCACATATAATAAAACAGCCACGGTCAGATCTTTCAAAGAAGGGGATCGGGTGTTAGTGCTAGTGCCCACCTCAAATAGTAAATTCATGGCCAAGTGTCAAGGACTATATGAGGTTCAGGAAAAAGTTGGGGAAGTGAACTACTGAGTTTACCAGCCCAGGAAAAGAAAACCTGAACAGTTATATCATGTCAATCGGTTTAAAAGCGTGGAAGGACCAGGAGGTATGCTTACGTATGCGACTTGCGACTCCTGACATATCATCTGGGGACCCTCCGATATCGGCCAAGACAGAGGCCAAGAGAGAGGTAATGATAGACACTCTCTAGAAACAGCAGCGCCGAGAGGTGCAGAAATTAGTACGGGAATACAGATGTATTCTCGGAACTACCCGGTCGTACCTCTGTCATCCAGCATGACATTGTCACCGAGCCTCACGTAAGAGTGCGAATGAAACCTTACCATGTGCCCAAGGCCCGGGACAAGCCATCAAGAGTAAGACAAATGCTCCAGCTATGAGTAATTGAGGTGTCAAGCAGTGAGTCGGCTAGCCCCATTGTACTGATCCCGAAGCCGGGACGGATCATTACAGTTCTGTAATAATTTCCGTAAGTTAAGAGAGGTGTCAAAATTCGATCTTTATCCATTGCCCCGGGTGGACAAGCTGATCGAGCGACTGGGGCAGGCCCAGTAAGTTTACCACATCGATCTGACCAAAGGTTATTGGCAGGTGCCTCTTACGGAGTCAGCAAAAGAAAAGACCGCCTTCATAACACCGGAGGGTCTGTACCACTATGTCTTGCCCTTTGGACTATATGGGGCACCAGCCACATTCCAGAGGCTGATGGACACAGTGCTTGAACCCCATCGGACATATGCCTCAGAGTACTTGGATGACATCATCATCTTTAGTACTGACTGGCATACCCACTTGTCCCAGGTACAAGACATAGTAAATTCGCTCAGAACCGCGGGCTTGACGGCAAATCACAAGAAATGTGCGATAGGGCTTGAGAAAGACCGGTACTTAGCGTACGTGATCGGCTGTGGGGTTATCAAACCCCAAATAAATAAAATCGAGGCCATACAGAACTGGCCCCGACTTGTTACCACCAAACAGATGAGCGCGTTTCTCAGCATCATCGGGTATTACTGAAGGTTTATACCTAATTTCTCTGGGAGAACAACACCCCTAACCGATCTCCTAAAGGGAAAGAAGTTGGTCATGGTCTAGTTGAACCATCAGGCGGAGGAAGCGTACCAATTCATGAAGTTGGCACTGTAAGGACAGCCCGTCCTCATTAGCCCCAACTTCCAGAAACTCTTCGTCGTGCAGACGGATGCCTCTAACATTGGTCTAAGAGCGGTCCAGTTGCAGGAGGAAACTTACCCTGGCTGAAAAAAATTATAGCGTAATGGAGAATCAGTGCCTGGCCATTAAGTGGGCTTTGGAGTCTCTACGCTATTATTTGCTTGGTCGACCGTTTCGCTTGGTGACAGATCATTCACCTTTGGTCTGGATGAGAAATGCCAAGGAGAGGAATGCTCGGGTCACCAGATGATTCCTGTCTCTGCAAAATTACAATTTCACCATGGGACATCGTGCAGTGAAGGTGCAAGGGAATACAGAAGACCTGTCGCAGGCACCCTGTATGGTGACAAGTGACCTACCCCACAAGTTTGAACAGAGGGTGAGGGATATGTGAAGCAGTAAGGGAAATCATATGCAAGGGTCGATATGTGTCCCCCAGAATATTGACGGAGTCCTATTAAACCCGCTGGAGTGCCTTGTGTTCACAGCAGGATGCCTGTGAGTCACAAGGCAAAATAAAAGAGTAGATTGTGTTCAAGTAGTGACTGAGTCAGATTTGTAGGAAAATCCTTTAGGGGCTTTTATTGAACTACTGGAAGACCCGGCTGGAGGGAGTGAACTACAGGATGGTAGTGGGGCAGTTCGCTTTCTCCAGCCGGGTCTTGCAAGTGGCTCATGGTCACAGATTCCATTTAAAAACCCTGCAGCAAAGGTTTGGGGGTGTCAGTGTTGGTTTGCAAACTACAGAGCAGGTGACTCTGTAACATCCGGCTTATGTGTGCAGTCAATACAGAGCCAAGGGAAGTGAACGCCTGGTGCCCCCTCAGCATGACATGGTGGTGCAGTCGCCCACGGCAACAGGACTGTTTTTGACGCCCCAGCTGCGATCCGGAGGATACCGTTGGCTTTTCATTTGTAAGTTTTTGGACATTAAAGACACTTTGCTTTGAACATTACTGGGTCACTGCCTCATTGCCGCACGGTGTGAACATCGCCACACTACACAATGCATATGAAAATAAATTCTCTAAACTGAACAACCCCTTTAACGATAACAGTGTACCTACTGAGATCAATATGCCACTACTTACATTTATGGACATATTGGGCTCCTCAATGCTTTCCTACTTTGACTAGTAGTTGAGGATCCATCAGCCAGAGTTCATTTGCTCTACACTGCCACCACAGGAGAAAATTTAGTATTATATGCAGACTGTTGAAATTATTTGGCCTCTGCTCAAGACTTATAGATTAAGATCATGAATAGTGTTGAGCGATACTTTCCGATATTGGGAAATATCGGATTGGATTGGATCGGACCGATACTCAAAAAGTATCGGATATCGCAGATTCCGATACCGGAAAACATGCAAGTCAATGGGACCGAAATATCGGAATTAAAATAAACCCTTTCTTTCCTTGTAGGTTAATTCTACATGAAGGAAAACAACTAAGAATAATGTAGAATGTATTGGGGGAGGTGAGAGGAGACATTACAGGCATAGAGGCTTAGCCCAATCAAATGGAATAGCAGGAATATTTTTTTTTTTTTTAAGACGTTCGGAGTTACAAAGAAATTGACTATGCTGTTAACCTTTTTATATTTTGGCACATATGTATGTTTCACTACTACCATGCTCTTCACCTTCTTTTTATTCTCCCTCACTTTCTCCTTCATGATCCTCAGCAGCAACATCTTTTTCATCAACTTCTTCTTCACCTTATTTATCTTCTTCACCTTCTTCCTCTTATTCTTTTTTTTTACATTCTTCATATTCTTCTTATTCAACTATTATTCTTCTTCATATTCTACTTCTTCATCTTCTTCCTATTCATCTTCTTCATCATATTCTTTTGTGACAGGTATTCCTGTAGTTGTTATCTCTAAAAGTTTGAAGATTACACCTTCCGTTCTGTCTGTCACAAAAGATTTACAAAAGGATTTGTCCGCGTTCAGTTTGACCTGCAGCAGCAGGCATTTTCCAGGGGCACCACGAGGAGGAACGGACTCACCCCCATACACTGCTTAGTCTTCTTCTGCTTATAATTTAGATCATATCTTTTGCTCTGATTTTTTTGCCGAGAACCAGCTGACTGTCCTGAAACCCGGATGGGTAGTAGAAGGAACAAGAGCCAATGGCACTACCGAGGACCAGCTGACGGTTCTGGGACACGGTTACTAAGCAGGAGGTACCTGTGCTAGAAAGCACTACCAAGGACCAGCAGACGTTGCTGGAACTCGGATACCGAGATGGAGGCACCTAAGCCAAAGGCACTGCCGAGAGCCAGCTGACGGTACTGGAACCCGGATGTTTAGCATAAGGTACAAGAGCCAATGGAACTAACGAGGACCAGTTGACTGTGCTGGAACCCGGAGGGGCAGCAGAAGGAACAGAGCCAATGGCAGTACCGAGGACCAGCTGACGGTACTGGAACACAGTTTACTAAGCAGGAGGTACCTGTGCTAGAAAGCACTACCAAGGACCAGCAGACGTTGCTGGAACTCGGATACCGAGATGGAGGCACCTAGGCCAAAGGCACTGCCCAGACCAGCTGACGGTACTCGAACCCGGATGGGGTAGCAGAAGGTACAAGAGCCAATGGAACTATCGAGGACCACTGACTGTGCTGGAACCCGGAGGGGCAGCAGAAGGAATAGAGCCAATGGCAGTACCGAGACCAAGCTGACAGTACTGGAACACAGTTACTAAGCAGGAGGTACCTGTGCTAGAAAGCACTACCAAGGACCAGCAGATGTTGCTGGAAATCGGATACCGAGATGGAGGCACCTAAGCCAAAGGCACTGCCGAGTACCGCTGACGGTATTGGAACCCAGATGGGTAGCATAAGGTACAAGAGCCAATGGAACTAACAAGGACCAGCTGACTGTGCTGGAACCGGAGGGGCAGCAGAAAGGAACAGAGCCAATGGCAGTACCGAGGACCAGCTGACGTACTGGAACACAGTTACTAAGCAGGAGGTACCTGTGCTAGAAAGCACTACCAAGGACCAGCAGACGTTGCTGGAACTCAGATACCGAGATGGAGGCACCTAAGCCAAAGGCACTGCCGAGAACCAGCTGACTGTCCTGAAACCCGGATGGGTAGTAGAAGGAACAAGAGCCAATGGCACTACCGAGACCAGCTGACGGTTCTGGGACACGGTTACTAAGCAGGAGGTACCTGTGCTAGAAAGCACTACCAAGGACCAGCAGACGTTGCTGGAACTCGGATACCGAGATGGAGGCACCTAGGCCAAAGGCACTGCCCAGAGCCAGCTGACGGTACTGGAACCCGGATGGGTAGCAGAAGGTACAAGAGCCAATGGAACTAACGAGGACCAGCTGACTGTGCTGGAACCCGGAGGGGCAGAAGAAGGAACAGAGCCAATGGCAGTACCGAGGACCAGCTAGACAGTCCTGGAACACAGTTACTAAGCAGGAGGTACCTGTGCTAGAAAGCACTACCAAGGACCAGCAGACGTTGCTGGAACTCGGATACCGAGATGGAGGCACCTAAGCCAGAGGCACTGCCGAGTACCAGCTGACGGTATTGGAACCCAGATGGGTAGCATAAGTACAAGAGCCAATGGAACTAACGAGGACCAGCTGACTGTGCTGGAACCCGGAGGGGCAGCAGAAGGAACAGAGCCAATGGCAGTACCGAGGACCAGCTGACGGTACTGGAACACAGTTACTAAGCAGGAGGTACCTGTGCTAGAAAGCACTACCAAGGACCAGCAGACGTTGCTGGAACTCAGATACCGAGATGGAGGCACCTAAGCCAAAGGCACTGCCGAGAAACAGCTGACGGTACGGAACCGGGATGGGTAAGCATAAGGTACAAGAGCCAATGGCAGTACCGAGGACCAGCTGACGGTACTGGAACCTGGTTACTAAGCAGGAGGTACCTATGCTAGAAAGCACTACCAAGGACCAGCAGACGTTGCTGGAACTCGGATACCGAGATGGAGGCACCTAAGCCAAAGGCACTGCCGAGAACCAGCTGACGGTACTGGAACCCGGATGGGTAGCATAAGGTACAAGAGCCAATGGAACTAACGAGGACCAGCTGACTGTGCTGGAACCCTGAGGGGCAGCAGAAGGAACAGAGCCAATGGCAGTACCGAGGACCAGCTGACTGTACTGGAACACGGTTACTAAGCAGGAGGTACCTGTGCTAGAAAGCACTACCAAGGACCAGCAGACGTTGCTGGGACTCGGATACCGAGATGGAGGCACCTAAGCCAAAGGCACTGCCGAGAACCAGCTGACGGTACTGGAACCGGGATGTGTAGCATAAGTACAAGAGCCAATGGAACTACCGAGGACCAGCTGACGGTACTGGAACCCGGTTACTAAGCAGGAGGTACCTGTGCTAGAAAGCACTACCAAGGACCAGCAAAACGTTGCTGGAACTCGGATACAGAGAAGAGGCACCTAAGCCAAAGGCACTGCCGAGTACCAGCTGACGGTACTGGAACCCAGATGGGTAGCATAAGGTACAAGAGCCAATGGAACTAACGAGGACCAGATGACTGTGCTGGAACCCGGAGGGGCAGCAGAAGGAACAGAGCCAATGGCAGTACCGAGGACCAGCTGACGGTACTGGAACACGGTTACTAAGCAGGAGGTACCTGTGCTAGAAAGCACTACCAAGGACCAGCAGACGTTGCTGGAACTCGAATACCGAGATGGAGGCACTTAAGCCAAAGGCACTGCCGAGAACCAGCTGACGGTACTGGAACCGGGATGGGTAGCATAAGGTACAAGAGCCAATGGAACTACCGAGGACCAGCTGACGGTACTGGAAACCCGGTTACTAAGCAGGAGGTACCTGTGCTAGAAAGCACTACCAAGGACCAGCAGACGTTGCTGGAACTCGGATACAGAGAAGGAGGCATCTAAGCCAAGGGCACTGCCGAGAACCAGCTGACGGTACTGGAACCCGGATGGGTAGCATAAGGTACAAGAGTCAATGGAACTAACGAGGACCAGCTGACTGTGCTGGAACCCGGAGGGGCAGCAGAAGGAACAGAGCCAATGGCAGTACCGAGGACCAGCTGACGGTACTGGAACCTGGTTACTAAGCAGGAGGTACCTGTGCTAGAAAGCACTACCAAGGACCGCAGATGCTGCTGGAACTCGGATACCGAGTTGGAGGCACCTATGCCAAAAGCACTGCCGAGAACCAGCTGACGGTACTGGAACCCAGATGGGTATCAGAAGGTACCCATGAAAACCAAAGTTGCAAGGCCGCGAGCCGGCCACAGTTACCGAATCCCACAGTGCTACAGTGGGTGCTTGTTCTATTGGCACTACGGAAACAGCCTTTAGTTCCATATCCCGCGCCCACATAGGAAGCACCTAAACTGCAGGTACCATAGAGTCGGCTAACCTGACCGCAACACGACAGGACAACATATTGGAGGCAAAGTGACGTTGACACTGCCTGGAAACAGCTGGCGTTCTGTAACCTGGCTGGGCAGGAGGGAGTACCCATGCCAAAGACACTTCTGAGCAGCAAACTGGCGATGTTGGAGCCAGGGATTAGAGTAGAAACAGAGTGGAGGCAGAGGCCTAATTGGAACAAGTTTAAAATCTGTACTTGTGTGAGTTATGGACAGAGCAGGAGACATTGCCGGCTACACAGCTGGGGATCAGCTGAAATTACTGAACCCCAATAACACAGGAGCATATGTTGACTGTGCAGACGGTACTTCCGAGCAGCAACTGGCAGTGTTGGAGCCCAGGGATGAGAGTAGAAACAGAGTGGAGGCAGAGGCCTAATTGGAACAAGTTTAAAATCTGTACTTGTGTGAATTATGGACAGAGCAGGAGACATTTCCGGCTACACAGCTGGGGATCAGCTGACATTACTGAACCCCAATAACACAGGAGCATATGTTGACTGTGCAGACGGCACTTCCGAGCAGCAATGGCAGTGTTGGAGCCCAGGGTCAATCAGGGTGTAGGCTGAGGCGTAATTGGAGCAAGTATTTTATCTGATGTGTTTTGAATTTGGAGGGAGCAGGACTTATTGCCGGACGCACAGCAGGGGATCAGCTGGCATTACTGAACCCCAATAAACATAGGAGCTAGTGTTTTTCTATGTGATACAGTACTTCTGAGCAGCAACTGGCGGTGTTGGAGCCCAGGGTCAATCAGGGTGTAGGCTGAGGCCTAATGAGAGCTAGTTTCAAATCTGATGTGTTTTGAAATTGGATGGAGCAGGACAGATTGCCGGACACACAGCAGGGGAGCAGCGGGCGTTACTGAACCCACTAACACAGGAGCTAGTGTTTTTCTCTGTGCATACAGCACTTCTGAGCAGCAACTGCGGTGTTGGAGCCCAGGGTCAATCAAGGTGCAGGCTGAGGCCTAATTGGAGCAAGAATTATATCTGATGTAACTTGAATTTGGAGGAGCAGGACTTATTGCGGACACATAGCAGGGGATCAGCTGGCGTTACTGAACCCCACTATCACAGGAGATAGTGTTTTTCTCTGTGCATACAGCACTTCTGAGCAGCAACTGCGGTGCTGGAGCCCAGGGTCAATCAGGGTGTAGGCTGAGGCCTAATTGGAGCAAGTATTATATCTGATGTAACTTGAATTTGGGGGAGCAAGACTTATTGCCGGACACACAGCAGGGGATCAGCTGGCGTTACTGAACCCCACTAACACAGGAGCTAGTGTTTTTTTCTCTGTGCATACAGCACTTCTGAACAGCAACTGGCGGTGTTGGAGCCCAGGGTCAATCAGGGTATAGAAATCACATATAGAGTAGTTGCCTATTTCCGTGGCACTTCAAAAAGTATATACTCCAAACTAGAGAAACGGAAGCTTTACTACCACAAAATCATGAATTTTATTGCAAAATATTTAAATATAGACATTTAAAATATAAGCTCATATAATGCTCATGGCAACAACAAATGCAACCAAAAAGCCTACATAAGGTACAGGGGTTCAAATGAATGCATATAAGTACATTTCATAATCCATTAATGCTGCCTAAGGAACATCTGTAATATAGTGCAGACAATGTATGTAGGACTAGTCCACATCATCATAACTTATATGTGACAGTAAAAAATACACTCATTGAGGACATCTCTTAGTTCACACCCCATATATTAAAGGTCCAGCATGTAATCCCTGATAATATGGCGCAATAATCATGCATAACCTAGAAAAAGTGCATCGTGCATAGTGCAAATAGCTATGTATGTCTGCAAGTGCAGGTGAAACAACGCCAACGGATAGAAAAGGTATATGCTATCATGTATCAGAGTGCATAGAGACTGATGGCGAATGGCGATATAATACTCTACCTCAATAAGGCTGCGGCACCCCTCATGCGCGTTTCACTTGTAGCTTGTTGAAGAGGGGAAGTGCGTGTATGCTTGCGCGTCTGTTTTGCCGCCCAGACTGGTGTTATGTATGTGCTAGAGATGGTTTCTGAGCAGAGGCTCCTCTGGTAATTACAGACAGTACTGAACCTTTCAGCGAGGAGTGGCAATCTGGGATCACTGACTGGTCTGATATAAGGGAGGTTCCCCCCATGATGGTTGCGGTGATTAATTGTTCTTGTCTCAATTGTGGTTCCTGGTTCATTTGGAAGTTTGCTGGAGTCTTGCCTGCATCTCCTGCTTTCAGATAAGTATTTTTTGATTTTCTTTTTGTGCTTGCTTTTTGCATTGTTTTCTGCACTTTTGTGGAGGTCAGCCAGGTCCCCTCCTGGGGCCTGAGCTCCTCACAGTTTATCTGCAGCCACTGTTATTTGCTCATTTGCTTTTTCCTGTTTTTCCAGCGGCTGCGGCTTGGTTTTTGTTCACACTGAGATCTGATTTAGTGGGTGGCGAGATCGTGTGATCTCAGTATTTTTGTAATCAGAATTGTTGGATTTTTGTAGGGTTTTCTGGGTTGCAGAAAGTAATCTCTCCTGTCCTATCCTATTTAGTCAGCTTGTGGCCCCAGCATTTGCTCAGTCTATTTTCTGCCTTATGTTTGTATTTTTCATCTTGTCTAACCGCCATTATATGTTTGGGGACTTCCTATTTCTTTGGGAATCTGCTCCGGGGCAGATAGCTTTCATCTTTCTGCCTTTAGGTGTACTTATCTCTCAGGCTGTGACGAGGCGTCTAGGATCAACGTAGGAACGCTCCACGGCTACCTCTAGTTGTGTCGTTAGTTTAGGAATCTGCAACCCATCAGTTACCAACATCTCAGGTGTTCGGCTGCCCTGCTGTTGTTCCTGTCCTCCTCAGCTACCGAAACATAACAGACGGGCTTCCTGCTCTGACACGTCGGGTAGGGGAGCGCTGGGCGTCATATGACGCATGACTTGCAGTGACGTTGCGCAGCGTTCGCCAGCGGTAGCGCCGCTACAAAGCCGTCATCATGACTGATTCCCTATATAAACATGCACCTAACAGCAACCATACACGCACGCTTTTTTGGTTGCATTTGTAGTCGCCATGTGCATATATGCGCTTATATTTAAAATGTCTATTTTTAAATATTTGGGACTAAAATTCATCATTTTATGGTAGTAAAGCTTCTGTTTTTCTTGTTTGGAGCATATCAATCAGGTGTAGGCTGAGGCCTATGTGGAGCAAGTTTAAGATCGGATGTTGTGTGCATGTGGAGGGAGCAGGAGACATTGCCGGACACACAGCAGGGGAACAGCTGGCGTTACTGAACCCACTAACACAGGACTTGTGTTTTTCTCTGTGCAGATGGCACTTCTGAGCAGCAACTGCAGTGTTGGAGCCCAGGGATTACAGTTCAGGTAGTAGAAACTAGAACACAACAGGAGACATGGATACTGTAGCCAACCAATTATTTAATCTGAAACAGGACAGGCAAATTCAGGCGAGATCCAGGCCTTGTTCATTTTCAGAAAAGTAAGCCGTCAACGTTATCGGAGGATAGTCGCATGCGACAGTCTGTTAGTACACCACTTGCAGCACTAAAGACGCGCTCCGATAATACACTAGCAGCAGGGCAAGCCAGCACATCCAATGCATACTGGCTAAGCTCTGGCCATGTATCCAGCTAGAGACCCAAACTTGAAGGGGAAGAGCGGTCTGGGAGTACACTGAGAGGCAAGACATGTAGTCTGTCACCCTCTGACGGAAACGTTGCCTCCTGCTGACTGGAGCCATCTGTGATGGTGTAGACATTTGTGGCGGAGACACAAAACTTTGCCAATTTGGCCATACTAGTCTTGCCTTGTGCAGAGGCGCTGCTTCTGCTCCCTCTTGGTGCAGAGCTTCCTCTACTGCGACACACAGAGCTGCTTTGTAAAGCACTAGCAGCACTGCTCTCGGATGGAATGGAGAACATGATGGAATGCACCAGTGTGTCTTGGTACTCCCGCATTTTACGCTCCCGGTTCAACGTGTTATGAGGTTTTGTAAGTTGTCCCGGTAGTGAGGATCTAGGAGGGTGTACACCCAATAATCAGACGTGGTGAGAAGTGGGCGATGTGGTGGTCGTTTCTCAGGCACTGCCTCATGAAATCAACCATGTGCTGCAGACTCCCAACTGGCCAAGAAACCTGTCCCCTGCAAGAGGCGTCATCTCTGCCTGCTCTGTATCACCCCACCCTCGCTCTACATACTGACTACTAGAGTATTGTGTACCTCCCTCCTCTGGAGAGATGTCTTCCTCCTCCATTGACTCCTCCTCATCCTCCTCACAAAGTGTCCCCTGCCTAGGCCTTTGTGAGGAACCACGTTGCGCAGACTGTCCAGAAGCAGATGGCATTTGTGACTCCTCATCCTCGACCTCTTCCAAAACCTCATCCCTTAGTGCTTGCAGTGTTTTTTGAAGCAGGCTGAAAAGGGGGACAGTCATGCTGACTAATGCATCATCTGCACTCGCCATCCGCGTGGAATCATCGAACGCACGCAAAACGTGGCAGATGTCCTTCATAGAGGCCCACTCAGTGGTGGTGAAGTGTGAACGGCGCGCAGTGCGACTTGTTTGCGCCTGATACAGCTGGTAATCCATTACTGCTGCCTGCTGCTCACACAACCGCTCCAACATATGTAACATGGAATTCCACCTGTGGGTAGGTCACATATGATGCGATGTTCCGGAAGGGAATGTACGTTGCAGAGCTGCAATGCGCGATCTTGCCATGCTGGAATGCCGCAAGTGAGCGCACTCTATGCGGACCTTGTGCAGCAGTGCATCAAGATCCGGATAGTCCCTCAAAAAACTCTGCACGACCAAGTTGAGCACATGTGCCAGACATGGTATGTGAGTGAGGTTGCCTAGGCCCAGAGCTGCCACCAGATTTCGGCCATTGTCACACATTACTAAGCCGGGCTGGAGATTCGCTGGCACAAACCACACGTCGCTCTCCTGCTTGATGGCATCCCAGAGCTCCTGCGCTGTGTGGCTTCGATTCCCCATAGAAATTAATTTCAGGACGGCCTGTTGACGTTTGGCCACGGCTGTGCTCATATCGTTCATAACAGGTAAGCGTTCACGGGTCCATGTGGAGTAGACCGTGACGGCTCCTGCAGCAATGATTCTGAGGAACTGGAGTATGAGGAGGAGTCAATGTGTACAGACTGGATTCCTGCAATCCTTGGAGTTGGCAGAACACGTACAGCGCCACTCTCAAGATCTGTACCCGGCTCCACAACATTTACCCAATGGGCAGTGAGGGAAAGGTATCGTCCCTGTCCATGGTTACTGGTCCACGCATCTGTGGTCAGGTGGACCTTGCTACTGACGGCATTTAGTAGCGCATGTTTAATTTTTCCCTCCACATGCTTTTGCAGGGCAGGGACGGCTTGCCTGCTGAAATAAAAGCGGCTGGGCATGGTGTATTGTGGGACTGCCAATGCCATGAAGTTACGGAAGGTGTCAGTCTCCACCAGCCTGAATGACAGCATTTCAAGGGACAGGAGTTTTGCAATGCCAGCTTTCAGAGCCTGTGCTCGGGATGGTTTGCCGAGTATGGCCGCCTTTTCTCCCATGCCTGTGCTACCGATGGCTGTAGATGGCCTGGGAGTGTGAGGATGACTGGGAACGTGGTGCTGTGGGTGGAATTACACTGGGTCTCTGTACACCAGTGCCAGAGGTTCTTCCAGGGCGATCCTGTGAGGAAGCTGAACCAGCTGTGTGTGAGCTGAAGGAAGAGGCTACAACACGAGCTGAAGAGGTAGGTGGTGCTGTAGTTGGCCTACGTCTTCAGTGTGTCCTTTGTAACTCCACCACGTGCTTGGTCCGCACATGTTTCCACATATTTGTGGTATTGAGGTTGCTGACACTTTTACCTCTTTTTACTTTTTGATTACACAGCTTGAATTTGACAAAGCAAATGTCATCTGCAACTGTGTCAAAAAAGGACCACACACTGCAAGTCCTGGGAGCGCCCGTTTTGGCTTTTGAAAGAGAACTGCTCCGAATGGTGGCAAAGTGGAGGCTACAGGCAACCGAGTCTGACCCCTACCTCTCCCTCCTGTTTTGGCCGTTGGGGAATCTCTTCCTCAGAGCTGCTCCCACCACCTTCCTGTTCCTCACGCCATGATGGGTCAAGGACCTCATCATCTATACTACCCTCTTCAAACACCTGCTTCTCCTGGGTAGTCTCGCCAGCACCGTGCGCACCAGAAATTGGCACCTGAGTCTCATCATCATCAGATGCGTTCTGAGGTCTGCTGACCATAGGCACTGCCCACCCACCTCTTCAGATTCAGAGAGACAAAGCAGTTGCGCATCCCTGCATACTCCCTCTTCTTCACATTCTAGAATGCTGCTTGGCTGGCCCCATATTTCCAAGCCAACAGATTCAGAGAACAGAAGTAGAGACTGAGCTGGCTCCTGTACAGAGCTCTCTGACTGCCTGGGCAATTTGCAGGTGGGGAAGGGACAGATGGTTGCTCTTCAGTGCTCTGGTCCTGAGAGGATGTGGAAGCAATTGAAGTCGATGCATTAGCTGCCATCCATCCGACAACGGCTTCAATTTGTTCTCCCGCAGCAGTGGGTACGGCGAGCTCCTACAAAACTGCGCATAAAGGACCGCTCCCGGGAAAACTGGGGGATGCTGTGTCACTGGTGCTCGGAGCAGGCACAGAATCCTCACATCCTCTCCCTGCTGAAACTCCATGCCCACGACCACGTGCCATACTCCCTGCCTTCTTCATCTTGGTAGATTGATAAAGATAGGCAGAAAAGTACTAAGGGCTTAGTGTGCTTATTCCTGAACAGCTGCTAACAGGTATAAGAAACACTAAGTTTATTAAGTGTGGACTACACTTTAATATGAGCTAATGTGGCCTAACAAGTGTCAAGTGGAGTGTTTGGTGAACTTTATTAACTTTTTTGTGTTTTTCACAAAAAAAAAGGTTGTGATTGAGACAAAAGATGTACAATCGATAGTATCACAAACTTTTTGTAGCTATTACAATGCAGGAAGGTAACCTACAATGCAATAGATGAGGCTACAAAAAATAGGCTAATACTAATCTGGCTGGGCCTGCAGGCCACAAACCAGCAGAAAGGCTCCTCTATCTACTCCTATATAGTGTTTGCAACCAATCTAGCTGGATACGGATGGAAGCACACTAATAGGAGAAATTCAGGAAAAAAAAGCACTACAGAAAAAATGGACAATGTATGAGGCAGTGACGCACGCTGAGCGGACTACAACCAGCAGTGGATGCAGAACAAACTTCAGCGTGAGCTGCACTCACACAATGAGACCTGACAGACAGCCGTGAACAGTGCAGAGAACTGTGCACTAGCAATGAAAGGCTCCTCTATCTACTCCTATAGTGTTTGCAACCAATGTAATGGATACGGATGGAAGCGCAGCACACCAATAGGAGAGATCAGTAAAAATGAATTGAGCAGCAGCAATTAAACAAAAGAAAAAAGTATGAGGCAGTGACGTACGCTGAGCAGACTACAACCAGAGATGGCTGCAGAACAAACTTTAGCGTGAGCTGCACTCACACACAGACCTTGCAGACAGCTGTGAAAACAGCACTGCAAGGCAAAAGGAAGCTTTACACAGCGGTTGCTAAACTAGCCTGGCTAAAGCACAATACACAAAATCGCTATCACTCACTGTCCCTCAGAGTCAGAAGAGTAGCGTTCTGTCCCTAACTGAATTCACAGCAGAGTGAAACCAAAATGGCGGCGGCTCCTTTTTATAGTGCATTCATGACATCATTTCAGCAGCCAATCACAGCCATGCCATTAGTTAACATGTCCGCAGCCTTACAGGATGTGCCCACACTTCTTAGGATTCCTCATTGGCTGAATCAAATCACACTGCCTCTCATAGCATTATGGGAACTTCCGATTCCGGTATTCGATATGGCAAAAGTATCGGAACTCAGTATCGGAATTCCGATACCGTGAATATCGGCCGATATTTGCGGTATCTGAATGCTAAACACTAGTCATGAATAGGGACCCTCATCTTCCTCTTCCTCAGCCTGAATTCTTAATCGAAGCCTTTAAAAATAAAAATGATCCATATAATCATTTTAGACCAAATTCAGACATCCGAGAAACAAGGTACGGACCGTAATATCAATATCTGCCATGGTTTCCTGAGCAAAACTCACAAGACTTATATATGCCTACATGACTTGTAAACTCAGGTCAGGGGACCAAGGGCTGGTGCAGGTACAAAGACCCTGTTTGGCCAACGTCTAAATTCGGCCTCGAAGATTGAAGCGGAGTCTGATGTATTACAAGACCCAAAGACCCATCTGATATATGGGTACAGTGCTAAGGTCTGATGGCAGAAGGGAATTTCATGATAATCTAGTGACACATGAAGATACGGTAAATGCACACAAGTGGTACATTTGTGGGGAACATTTGTGATGGCCAATAAAGAGGCAACTGTGGCAAGTACTATAAAGAATATGCTGTGTCGATGGGGACATAGATGAGGTAGCTAGAAACTGATCACAGCGTTCTGACATATTACTTTGTGGCTGGGCACTGCATACATGGTATACACACTGACGTAATGTGAATTGCCAGGAGTATGGGGCATACACAGAGTCTAATCTTTATATGTTATAATACACTGCAGGATATTAAAATATGACTGTTGATATCTTATTCATCTACTTGGAGAATGTGGCAAATTGATTGCCCGGTGTAGGATATTATTAATGACAAGAATGTATTCATGATTGAGTGTGGGCTTATTTATTACATAAGGTGGGAGAGGTGAGAAGAGGGGACTTCTGTGTAATATCAGCTGCCTCCCTCAGATAATCCTGATTCCAGGAGGTGCTGAGACATCTCGCAGAATTCTGAGCATAACACCGCTATCTAAGTATGGATTACACCCTGTATTGGACGGCCTTCTGCATTGGTGTCTGAGTGGGGAAGAAGTGCAGAATCTTTTATCAACAAAATAAATTGCAATCCCTGTATCCAATAGATCTACAGTAGACATAGAATCAACCAGTAATGTAACGGATTGATAGTGTTCAAGAATTACTTTTCTTGGAAGTTTTTTTGCATTTACTAGGATTTAGTCATTACATACAGCCAAAGTTTTTTATCTTGATCTCAATTTACATTTGAAATCTCCTTTTTTTCATAAAAAAGGCAAAACAAGGAACACACCTATATCATGTCAGTGTCTTGTCACTGTGTCATGTCATGTGTCATGTCAGTGTCTCCCTCTCCCACACCACTTCCTCACCTCGCCCCCTGTCTGTCAGTGTTCCCCAAGGCTCAGTTCTTGGACCCCTACTCTTCTCCATCTACACCCTCGGCCTGGACAGCTCATAGAATCCCATGGTTTTCAGTATCATCTCTACGCCGACGACACGCAGATCTACCTATCTGGACCTGACCTCACCTCCTTACTGACCAAAATCCCACAATGTCTGTCTGCTATTTCTGCTTTCTTCTCTGCTCGCTTTCTAAAACTGAATATGGACAAAACAGAATTCATCATCTTTCCCCCATCTCACTCTACCCCCCACCAGACCTGTCCATCAACGTCAATGGCTGCTCACATTCCCCAGTCCCGCACGCTCGGTGCCTCGGAGTGATCCTCGACTCTGCCCTCTCTTTCAAGCCACATGTCCAAACTACAAAAACACTAGTGCATGCCCTCATCATCTCCCGCCTCGACTACTGCAACCTCCTACTCTCTGGCCTTCCCTCTAGCACTCTGGCACCACTCCAATCCATCCTGCACTCTGCTGCCCGACTAATACACCTGTCTCCCCGTTATTCCCCAGCCTCTCCTCTCTGCCAAGCCCTTCATTGGTTTCCTATCGTCCAGAGGCTCCAGTTCAAAACCCTAACCATGACCTACAAAGCCATCCACAATCTATCTCCTCCATACATCTGTGACATGGTCTCCCGGTACATACCCACACGCAACCTTCGATCCTCTCAAGATCTCCTCCTCTACTCCCCTCTTATCTATTCTTCCCACAACCGCATACAAAGCTTCTCCCGTGCCTCTCCCATACTCTGGAATTCTCTACCCCAACACATCAGACTCGCGCCTACCATGGAAACCTTCAAAAAGAACCTGAAGACCCACCTCTTCCGACAAGCCTACAACCTGCAGTGATCATCAGTCTACTGAACCACCGCACGACCAGCTCTACCCTCTCCTAGTGTATCCTCACCCATTCCTGTAGACTGTGAGCCCTTGCGGGCAGGGTCCTCTCCGCTTCTGTACTTGTGTGTGCCTTGTATTGCTCATGTTTACTATACTTGTCTATATTTGCCACTCTTCACATGTAAAGCGCCATGGAATAAATGGCGCTATAAAAATCAATAATAATAATAATAATAATAATAATAATAATAATATCATGGGTGACCTAAAATTCAGCTTAGGGCTCCATAAGTATTGTTGTGTATATTGACACTGAATAGAGGGTCTTAGAGACCATTCAGGTCCATTGTTTTACTTATTGTCACTCCATGAAAAGGTGCCTTCAGGAGCTTAAAGAAGACCATTCACAGGATTTTTTAATTTGAACTGAGTACTTTCTCCAATTGGTGCTGTTTCACTGATTCTGGAACAATTTCAAAGTTTTGACCTCTGATAAAAAAGGACTCATTGGGTAGAAAGCTGAAGGACAATAAGCATAATAGGATATTATCCACGTGACATGGAAAGATTATAGGCAATAGAGCTCACCTAGTATGGTTGTGTGATCACAACCACTAAAAATGCACAAGGCTGCTGCAGACCAGCGGCTTGAAGAACATCAGAGAATGGAGTGAAATGGGTCAAATCTGCGCTACCAGTAAATGATGATGGAAAACGAGTCAGAAATCCAGGAATGCGGTTTAATAGTCAACAAGTTTTGAAGAGCCGCACTTCATAATAATAATAATAATAATAATCTTTATTTATATAGCGCCAACATATTCCACAGCACTTTACAGTTTAACAGTTTCAGAACACAAGTCATAAGTAACAACGTTAACAATACAATAATTAAAGCCAAATAAGCCGCCCCTGCTCGTGAGAGCTTACAATCTACAATGAGGTGGGGAGATACAAAGTACAGGTGTTTATATACAATGGTGTATTTACAATGATGGTCCAGCCATCTTGAGGGAGTGAGGGATGGATGGAGACAGTGAATGGGCTACACACACACACTTACACATAGAATGACTTTGATTAGTGAATGTGATAGGCCGCTCTGAACAAATGTGTTTTGAGGGAGCGCCTGAAACCATGCAAATTTTGGATAGTCCTAATTTCTTGGGGTAGAGCATTCCAGAGGATTGGCGCAGCGCGGGAGAAGTCTTGGAGTCGGGAGTGGGAGGTACGGATTAGTGCAGAGGTTAGTCGAAGGTCGTTTGCAGAGCGCAGCAGTCGGTTAGGCCAATAGATAGAAATGAGGGAGGAGATGTAGGGGGTGCTGCACTGTGGAGAGCTTTGTGGGTGAGAACCAGTACTTTGAATTGGATCCTATAATTAATGGGCAGCCAGTGTAAGGACTGGCGAAGAGCGGACGCGTCCGAGTACCGATTAGCCAGATGGATTACCCTGGCTGCTGCATTAAGGATGGACTGGAGAGGGGATAGTCGAGTAATGGGGAGGCCAAGTAATAGAGCGTTGCAGTAGTCCAGGCGGGAGTGGATCAATGCTACAGTGAGGGTTTTTGTTGTTTCCATGGTGAGAAAAGGGCAGATTCTAGAGATGTTCTTTAGGTGTAGGCGGCAAGAGCGGGCAAGAGATTGTATATGGGAGGTGAAGGAGAGATTGGTGTCAAACATAACCCCCAGACAGCGAGCCTGCTGCCAGGGTGTTATTATGGTGCCGCCCACGGAGAGGGATATGTCAAATTTAGGGAGGTTAGTAGACGGCGGGAGCAGAAGAAGTTCAGTTTTGGAGAGGTTAAGTTTCAGAAAGAGAGCGGACATGATGTTGGAGACTGCGGACAGACAGTCGGTGGCGTTCTGTAGTACAGCGGGGGTAAGGTCGGGGGATGACGTGTATAGTTGTGTGTCATCAGTAGAGTTGAGCGATACTTTCCGATATCCAAAAGTATCGGAATCGGAATGGTATCGCCGATACCCAAAAAATATCGGCGATACCCGATACCGATACCGGAAATACAATGTAAGTCTATGGGAACAAAATATCGGAATTAAAAAAAACCCATTCTTGCCTTGTTGGTTAATTGTACATGAAGGAAAACAACAAAGAGTAATGTAGAATTTATTGGGGGAGGTTGAGGAGACATTAAAGGCATAGATGTTTAACACAATGCAATGGAATAGCATTAATATTTCTTTTTTTGAAATACGTTTGGATTGACGAAGAAATTGACAATGTTGTTAACCTTTTTTCTATTTTGTCAAATTTGTCTGTTTCACAACTTCCATGCTCTTCACCTTTTTAACTTTTCACACACTTTCTCCTTCATAATCTTCAGCAGCATCATCTTTCTCATCAAATTATTCTTCATCTTCACCTTCTTAATCTTCTAAAACTTCTTGCTATTCATCTTTTTGTTAACATTACTTATATTGTTCTTATTAAACAGTTATTATTCTTCATATTCTACTTCTTCATCTTCTTCCTATTCATCCTTTTCATCATATTCTTATTTGTGACAGACATTCCTGTACTTGTAATCTGTAAAACTCTGAATTTTCATCCTTCCGTTCTTGCTGTCACGAAAGATTTTAATTACAACAGTATTTGTCCGCGTTCAGTTTAGCCTGCAGCAGCATCAGGCATTTTCCAGGGGCACCACGAGGAGGAACGGACTCACCCCCATACACTGCTTAGTCTTCTTCTGCTTAGAATTTAGAGCATATATTTTGCTCTTCATTTTGGTCTTATACTTAATGTTCTTCTGCTTTTTGATCTTCTGCTTATTGTTCTTCTGTCTCTTGTTCTGTATCTTGTAGTTTGTCTTAACCTTCTTTGTCCTGTTGGTGATGGTACAAAAGCCAATGGAAGTAACGAGGACCAGCTGACTGTGCTGGAACCCGGAGGGTCAGCAGAAGGAAAAGAGCCAATGGCACAACCGAGGACCAGCTGACGTTACTGGGACACGGTTACTAAGCAGGAGGTACCTGTGCTCCAAAGCACTACCAAGGACCAGCAGACGTTGCTGGAACTCGGATACCGACATGGAGGCACCTAGGCCAAAGGCACTGCGGAGAACCAGCTGACGGTACTGGAACCCGGATGGGTAGCAGAAGGTACAAGAGCCAATGAAAGTAACGAGGACCAGCTGACTGTGCTGGAACCCGGAGGGTCAGCAGAAGGAAAAGAGCCAATGGCACAACCGAGGACCAGCTGACGTTACTGGGACACGGTTACTAAGCAGGAGGTACCTGTGCTCCAAAGCACTACCAAGGACCAGCAGACGTTGCTGGAACTCGGATACCGACATGGAGGCACCTAGGCCAAAGGCACTGCGGAGAACCAGCTGACGGTACTGGAACCCGGATGGGTAGCAGAAGGTACAAGAGCCAATGAAAGTAACGAGGACCAGCTGACTGTGCTGGAACCCGGAGGGTCAGCAGAAGGAAAGAGCCAATGGCACAACCGAGGACCAGCTGACGTTACTGGGACAACGGTTACTAAGCAGGAGGTACCTGTGCTCCAAAGCACTACCAAGGACCAGCAGACGTTGCTGGAACTCGGATACCGACATGGAGGCACCTAGGCCAAAGGCACTGCGGAGAACCAGCTGACGGTACTGGAACCCGGATGGGTAGCAGAAGGTACCCATGGAAATTAAAGTTGAGGCAGCAGGACTTTTTGCCGTTCACACAGCAGGGGAACAGCTGACATTACTGAACCCCAGTAACACGGGAGCAAGTGTTAACTGTGCTAACAGCACTTCCGAGAAACAACTGGCGGTGTTGTAGCCCAGGGATGAGAAGAGAACAGGGTGGAGGCAGCAGGACTTTTTGCCGTTCACACAGCAGGGGAACAGCTGACATTACTGAACCCCAGTAACACAGGAGCAAGTGTAGACTGTGCTAACAGCACTTCCGAGAAACAACTGGCGGTGTTGTAACCCAGGGATGAGAAGAGAACATGGTGGAGGCAGCAGGACTTTTTGCCGTTCACACAGCAGGGAACAGCTGACATTACTGAACCCCAGTAACACAGGAGCAAGTGTAGACTGTGCTAACAGCACTTCCGAGAAACAACTGGCGGTGTTGTAGCCCAGGGATGAGAAGAGAACAGGGTGGAGGCAGCATGACTGTTTGCCGTTCACACAGCAGGGGAACAGCTGACATTACTGAACCCCAGTAACACAGGAGCAAGTGTAGACTGTGCTAACAGCACTTCCGAGAAACAACTGGCGGTGTTGTAGCCCAGGGATGAGAAGAGAACAGGGTGGAGGCAGCAGGACTGTTTGCCGTTCACACAGCAGGGGAACAGCTGACATTACTGAACCCCAGTAACACGGGAGCAAGTGTTAACTGTGCTAACAGCACTTCCGAGAAACAACTGGCGGTGTTGTAGCCCAGGGATGAGAAGAGAACAGGGTGGAGGCAGCAGGACTTTTTGCCGTTCACACAGCAGGGGAACAGCTGACATTACTGAACCCCAGTAACACAGGAGCAAGTGTAGACTGTGCTAACAGCACTTCCGAGAAACAACTGGCGGTGTTGTAACCCAGGGATGAGAAGAGAACAGGGTGGAGGCAGCAGGACTGTTTGCCGTTCACACAGCAGGGAACAGCTGACATTACTGAACCCCAGTAACACAGGAGCAAGTGTAGACTGTGCTAACAGCACTTCCGAGAAACAACTGGCGGTGTTGTAACCCAGGGATGAGAAGAGAACAGGGTGGAGGCAGCAGGACTGTTTTGCCGTTCACACAGCAGGGGAACAGCTGACATTACTGAACCCCAGTAACACAGGAGCAAGTGTTGACTGTGCTAACAGCACTTCCGAGCAACAACTGGCGGTGTTGGAGCCCAGGGTCAAGGAGGATGTTTAAATACTAGATCAAGTATTTTCCTTGTTACGTGTCAATTAAAAATGTCTATACTCCAAACAAGAGAAATATAACCTTTAGTACCATAAGATGATGATTTTACTTTAAAAAATATATGTAAATTAATAATTGACAAACATAAACGCATACATTAACATGTTGAAAAGCAATGCAAACCACAATAAAAATCGGTTAAATAATCTGCTATACGGTTTTAAATAAAAGCATACAAGTACATATCAGAATCCATTAATGATGGATAAGTAACAGTATGTACACCATTTTCATTTGCTGAATAATATCACTAAAAAGTTTTTAAAAATATCTAAAATTTCCATCATGTAATACTGATAATATGTGCCAATCATTTATATTAACAAAAAAAACCTTTAAAAAGTGCATAGTGAAAACAGCTATTTATGCCTGACTGTGGACTTGCAAGCATGACAACGGATAGATAAGGTATATATAGATGAGACTGCATAGCCACAGATGGTGAATGGCGATGTAATACTGTACCTCAATAAAGTGTGCGTTACTACTACATCCTTTTTTTTATATAGCTTTATAAAAGGGTACGTGCATGTATGCTTGCGCCTTTGTTTGGACGCACAGACTGGCTTCCTGCTGTGACGCGTTGGGTATTGGAGCGTCTGTGCGTCTTATGACGCAGACTAACATTCACGGTGCGCATCGTTCATCATCGCAAGCGTACCGACAACACAAAGGCGTTGTCATGACTGCTTTACTCAGTAAACATGCACCTATGATGAAACATACACGCATGTGCCCTATTACATAACAAGCTACAAGAAAAATGCGTGTGAGGTGTGACACAGCTGTTTTGTTAAGGTACAGTATTATATCGACATTGTACAGGTGTCGCTATTCAGTCTGATAAATAGATATCATTCACCTATTCTATCAGTTGTCGTTCTTTCAGCACCACTTACAGGTATATATTTTGCTATTGTGACTATGCACTATTGACTTTACCAAGGTAATGCATGATTTTGTTAGCGATTATCATGTTTACATGAAGGACCTTTATGATATGGGCTGTTAACTTTCTAATCAAATATGTATTTTTTAAAATGACACAAATATAAGTAATGTTGAAGAGGACTATTCCTACATGCATTGTTTGCACAATATTACAGGTGTACATCACGTCCCTTAATCAACATTGGATATTATATTTACTTGTATGCTTTTATTTCAAAGGCAAGAACACTGAAGTATAACCTGCGCACTGCAGCAGTTGTCAAAGTTCAACCCACATTATGCACTTCCAACATTGCAGTATTTGAGTCATCATGATGTGAGTTGGATTTGTCTAAGCTATGGAGTGACAAGGTTGACCATCAGTATCCTATAGCATAAGTAGGCTTTTGTGTTTGCATTTGTTTTCGACATGTGCATATCTGTAATAATATGTCACAATTATTTTGTTACAGATTTGTGACAAAGACAAATCATTTTATGGTTTGAAAGTTGACGTTTCTAATGTTTACAGCTTAGAAATCATGGTGTAGCCTCATATCTATGTGTAGCACTAGACACTTTGAGATGTCATGTTTTTTTCACCATGATTAGGTAGCTAGCAGTAATTTTTGCCGGACACACAGCAGGGGAACAGCAGGCGTTACTGAACCCCACAAACACATCAGCGATTGTTTTCATCTGTGCATCTAACACTTCTGAGCAGCAACTGGCGCTGTTGAAGCCCAGGGTCAAGGAGGGTGTAGGCAGAGGCCTAGTATGAGATGTTTGAAGTTGAAGTTGTAGTTAGCAGCAGTAATTTTTGCCAGACACACAGCAGGGGAACAGCAGGCGTTACTGAACCCCACAAACACATCAGCGATTGTTTTCATCTGTGCATCTAACACTTCTGAGCAGCAACTGGCGCTGTTGAAGCCCAGGGTCAAGGAGGGTGTAGGCAGAGGCCTAGTATGAGACGTTTGAAGTTGAAGTTGTAGTTAGCAGCAGTAATTTTTGCCAGACACACAGCAGGGGAACAGCAGGCGTTACTGAACCCCACAAACACATCAGCGATTGTTTTCATCTGTGCATCTAACACTTCTGAGCAGCAACTGGCGCTGTTGAAGCCCAGGGTCAAGGAGGGTGTAGGCAGAGGCCTAGTATGAGACGTTTGAAGTTGAAGTTGTAGTTAGCAGCAGTAATTTTTGCCAGACACACAGCAGGGAACAGCAGGCGTTACTGAACCCCACAAACACATCAGCGATTGTTTTCATCTGTGCATCTAACACTTCTGAGCAGCAACTGGCGCTGTTGAAGCCCAGGGTCAAGGAGGGTGTAGGCACAAAATATTGACTTATTGCCTTGTTACGTGGCCATTGCAAATGTATGTACTTCAAACAAGAATAAATGAAGTTTTACTACGACAATAAAATGATGAATTTCAATTACAAGAATAGAAAAATATTTATACTTGACAGTCCTCTGTGGTTGATAACGTTTAATGGCTAACTGAAAATATGGTAACAAATTCAAAGCTTTCGAGACTACTCAGGTGTCTTCATCAGGCTAAGAGTAAAGCCAAAAATGAAGAATCACATATTTCTACACACAACAGGACACAGGAATAGCTAAGACAAGTGAGGGAGGGACAAGTGAGGGGAGACCGGCAACAAAAAGGAGAACAAGGATGAATTATCAGCGCCACACAATCACAGATAAATTAATGAATTTACCTGTGGCAAAAGACTTTTGTATGCCCGGTCATAGCATGATGGATATGGAATTACTGGTATTAAAATATAACTTCAAATATGAGAAACGTACAAAGGTTTCAGAATATAAGCTCATCATGACCTTTGACACTGTTAGTGATGGAATGAATAGATCACATGGATTTATGTCATTCTATATCAATTAAGGAATCTGCGTCTATGCCCTTCCAGGGTCATGAAAACCCAAAAAAAGACGCCAATGAGAGGGCAATCAAACTTTCTATCCTTATCTAGGAACTGTTCCAATATTTATGTTCATCCCTGTGAGATAATGACAGTTCTGATACACGTCACTTACTTGTCTTACCTATTGCACTATTCCTGTGTCCTGTTGTGTATAGAAATATGTGATGCTTAATTTTTTTATTTAGTCTTTGCCTGATGAAGAGACGTGAGTAGCCTTGAAAGCTTGCAATTTGTTTCCATCTTTTCAGTTATCCATTAAAAGGTATCAACCACTGCTGACTCTGAAGTCTAAATATTTTTCTATCTACTGGCTAACACGGTACAAAGATACACATGTTTTCTAATTTGAAGAAGGAAAAATAAAGAAAATACAAATATAAACGCATATATGCACATGCCAAAAATAAATGGAACAACACAACACCCAAAAAATTGGTAACAAAATATAGTGTTGTAAATTTAAGAATAAAAGTCCTTTTTTTTGTTATGAATAATGCTTAAGGAACGCTATGTTAAACCATAACATAGTGAAGACAATGGATTTTGTAATAGTCACTCATCATCATCATCGCAAATTTTATGTGACAGTCACAGACATTTCAATTATTTAAGTTCATAAAATCGTAACTTTCTATAGCATGTATGACATGTCCAGCATGGACTCATCAATGTGATTGATGACACAATAATGTACGATATAAAAATAACCATTTAAAAAAACATTAGGCATTGTTTGTCACAATTTAAGTGTGTGCCTGCAAGTGTAGGTGAAACAAAGGCTACGGATAGCAAAGGTATATTCTATGTCTGTATCAGACAGTGGACAGCCTCTGATGGGTAATGCCGATGTTATACTGTACGTCAATAAAGTCTGCGGCTGAAATCATGCATTTTTTGCTTGTAGAGTGTTGAAGAGGGTAAAAGAATGTCTGGTTGCGCAAAGCTTTATCCGTCAACACTACCTTCCTACTGTCACGCGTAGGGTAGGGTAACGTGTGGCAATTAGCTGACTATAAAATGTGAGGTTAGGCTGCGTTATTGCGCACTAGGGACGCAAAAAAAAATACAGCAGTAATAATTTAATGTGTAATACTCCACCTATGACAAACAAAAAAATTACGTTCCCTCTTTAACAATGTACAAGACTAACAAGCCTAATGGTTGACGCTGACTTAATTGAGATACAGTATTACATCAACATTGTCCATGAGTAACTATGCACTGTGATACCTATATACCAGTATTAATTTATATCTCTTGTGGTTGTTTCAACAGCACTTGCAGGTATAACTACCTATTGTCAGTATGCATGATGCACTTTCTAGATGTAATAATTTATTATTGGACATTATTACCATGTTTACATGCTGGCCATTTCATATATGGTGTTTGAAGTTACAGTTGGCATCAGTATGTGTATTTTATAATGTCTGTCATAAATAAAACTCGTGATGATGATGATGAGGATTTAATGATTCGTACATCCATTGACTGCATTATCTTACAGGTACAGATAAAGTTCCTTAAAAAGCATTAATTCATAAGTATGAAATGTACTTTTATGCATTAATTTCAAAATGTGAAGAGTAGACTGTTTTATTTTTTGTTACCATTTCTAATAGACATGTGCAGATATGCGCTGTGATGACAAATTATTATTTGTCCATATTTGTCATAAAAATTTATCATTCTAGGCCTGCAAAACTTCACAATTTCATGTTTTCAGCATAACAAGCAGGGTGACGGCTCTTCCCTATTTGGAGCATGTTGGTCATGTGTTTTTCTGTCCATGTGTCGGGAACAGGAGACTTCTTGCCGTTCACACAGCAGGGGAACAGCTGGCGTTACTGAACCCCACTAACAGTAGAGCTTGTGTTTTGTTCTGTGGACACGACACTTCTGAGCAGCAACTGGCAGTGTTGGAGCCCAGGGAGTAGAGTTCAGGTGGTAGAAAGATGAACATAACAGGAGACATGGAAAACGTTGCGAACCAGTTATTTAATCTGAAAACGGACAGACAAATTCTGGCGAGATCCATGCCTTGTTCATTTTCAGAAAAGTAAGCCGGTCTACATTATCGGAGGATAGTCGCATGCGACGGTCTGTTAGTACACCACCTGCAGCACTAAAGACGCGCTCCGATAATACACTGGCAGCAGGGCAAGCCAGCACCTCCAATGCATACTGGCTAAGCTCTGGCCATGTATCCAGCTTAGAGACCCAAAACTTGAATGGGGAAGAGCCATCTGGGAGTACACTGAGAGGCAAAGCCAAGTAGTCTGTCACCATCTGACGGATACGTTGCCTCCCGCTGACTGGAGCCCTCTCGGATGGTGTAGACATTTGTGGCGCTGCCACAAAACTTTGCCACATTTTTAACATACTGGTCTTTCCCTGTGCAGAGGCACTGCGTGTGCTCCCTCTTGTTGCAGAGCTCTCTACACTGCCTCGACCACAGAGCTGCTTTGTAAAGCAGTAGCAGCAGCAGTGCTCTCGGCAGTAAGGTAGAACATTAGGGATTGCACCAGTGTGTCTTGGTACTCCCGCATTTTACGCTCCCGGTTCAACGGTGTGATGAGGCTTTTGACGTTGTCCCGGTAGCGAGGGTCTAGGAGGGTGTACACCCAATAATCAGACGTCGTGAGAATGTGGGCGATGCGGCAGTCGTTTCTTAGGCACTGCAGCATGAAATCAACCATGTGCTGCAGACTCCCAACTGGCAAAGAAACGCTGTCCTCTGCAAGAGGCGTCATCTCTGCCTGCTCTGCATCACCCCACCCTTGCTCTACATACTGACTAGAGCGTTGTGTACCTCCCTCTGGAGCGATGTCTTCCTCCTCCATTGACTCCTCCTCCTCATCCTCCTCACAAAGTGAGCCCTGCCCAGCCCTTTGTGAGGAACCACGTTGCGCTGACTTTCCAGAAGGTGATGGAATTTGTGACTCCTCATCCTCCACCTCTTCCAAAACCTCATCCCTTATTGCTTGCAGTGTTTTTTGAAGCAGGCAGATAAGGGGGACAGTCAGGCTGACTAGTGCATCATCTGCACTCGCCATCCGCGTTGACTCATCAAACGCACGCAAAACGTGGCACATGTCCTTCATAGTGGCCCACTCATTAATGGTGAAGTGTGGACGGCGCAAATTGCGTGTTGATTGCGCCTGATGCAGCTGATACTCCATTACTGCTGGCTGCTGCTCACACAACCGCTCCAACATATGTAACGTTGAAATCCACCTGGTGGATACGTCACATATGATGCGATGTTCAGGAAGGCGCAATCTGCGTTGCAGAGCTGCAATGCGCGATCTGGCCATGCTGGAACGTCGCAAGTGAGCGCACTCTAGGCGGACCTTGTGCAGCAGTGCATCAAGATCCGGATAGTCCCTCAAAAAACTCTGCACGACCAAGTTGAGCACATGTGCCAGACATGGTATGTGAGTGAGTTTGCCAAGGCCCAGAGCTGCCACCAGATTTCGGCCATTGTCACACACTACCAAGCCTGGCTGGAGATTCGCTGGCAAAAACCAACGTCGCTCTCCTGCTTGATGGCATTCCAGACCTCCTGCGCTGTGTGGCTTCGATTACCCATGGGAATTAATTTCAGAACGGCCTGTTGCCGTTTGGCCACGGCTGTGCTCATATCGGTCGCATCAGGTAAGCGTCCACGGGTCCATGTGGAGGTAGACCGTGACGGCTCCTGCAGCGATGATTCTGAGGAACTGGAGTAGGAGGAGGAGTCAATGTGGACAGACTTGATTCCGGCAATCCTTGGAGTTGGCAGAACACGTACAGCGCCACTCGCAAGATCTGTACCCGGCTCCACAACATTCACCCAATGGGCAGTGAGTGAAAGGTATCGTCCCTGGCCATGGGTACTGGTCCACGCATCGGTGGTCAGGTGGACCTTGCTACTGACGGCGTTTAGTAGCGCATGTTTAATTTTTGCCTCAACATGCTTTTGCAGACCAGGGACGGCTTGCCTGCTGAAATAAAATCGGCTGGGCACATTGTATTGTGGGACTGCCAATGCCATTAATTCACGGAAACTGTCAGTCTCCACCAGCCTGAATGACAACATTTCAAGGGACAGGAGTTTTGCAATGCCAGCATTCAGAGCCTGTGCTCGTGGATGGTTTGCCGAGTATGGCCGTCTTTTATCCCATGCCTGTGCTACCGATGGCTGTTTTGTGGCCTGGGTGTGTGAGGATGACAGGGAACTTGCAGCTGTGGGTGGAATAACACTGTGTCTCTGGACAACAGTGACAGAGGTTCTTCCATGGCGATCCTGTGAGGAAGCCGAACCAGCTGTGTGTGAACTGGAGGAAGAGGCTCCAACACGAGCTGAAGATGTAGGTGCTGCTGTAGGTTGGCCTACATCTCCAGTGTGTCTTTGTAACTCAACAAAGTGCTTTGACCGCACATGTTTCCACATATTTGTTGTATTAAGGTTACTGACACTTTTACCTCTTTTAATTTTTTGATTACACAGCTTGCATTTGACAGCAAATATCATCTGCAACTGTATCAAAAAAGGACCACGCAGAGCAAGTCCTGGGAGCACCCGGTTTGGCTGTTGGAAGAGAACTGCTCCGAACGGGTGCCAAACTGGAGGCTACAGGCAAGCGAGTCTGCAGCCTACCTCTCCCTACTGTTTGGACCGTTGGGGCAATCTCTTCCTCAGAGCTGCTCCCACCACCTTCCTGTTCCTCACGCCATGTTGGGTCTTGGACCTCATCATCTCCACCACTACCCTCTTCCAACACCTGCTGTTGTTGGGTGGTCTGGCCAGCACCATGCTCAACAGAAACTGGCAACTGAGTCTCATCATCATCAGATGCGTTCTGCGGTGTGCTGACCATCGGCACTGGCTCACCCGCCTCTTCAGATTCAGAGAGACACAGCTGTTGCGCATCACTGCATACTGCCTCTTCTTCACATTCCAGAATGCTGCTTGGCTGGGCCCCTGTTTGCAAGCCAACAGATTCTGAGAACAGAAGCAGAGACTCAGCTGGCTCCTGTACAGAGCTCTCTGACTGCCTGGGCAATTTGGCAGGCGGTGAAGAGACTGATGGTTGTTCAACAGTGCTGTGGTCCTGAGAGGAGGTGGAAGCTATTGAAGTCGATGCATTGGCTGCCATCCAACCAACAACGGCTTCAATTTGTTCTTCACGCAGCAGGGGGGTACGCTGAGCTCCTACAAAAGTGTGCATAAAGGAACGCTCACGGGGAAAACTGGTGGATGCTGTGTCACTGGGTGCGGCAGCAGCCACAGAATCCCCACGTCCTCTCCCTGCTGCAAATCCACGGCCTCGACCACGACCACGTGCCTTACTCACTGACTTCTTCATCTTGGTAGATTGATAAAGAAAGTCAGAAAAGTTATAAGGCCTAAGTGTGGTTATTCCTCACAGACTACAGTGAACCCTGCAGACAACTGTTCAGTATCTGTGAAAGGCCCCTTTGTGTACTTCTATAGTGTTTGCAACCAATGTATTGTATACGGATGGAAGCGCGTCACACTAATAGATTAGATTTTTTTCCACTAAAATGGAGCAGCACCAATTAGAGAAAAATGTGAAGGATGAGGCAGTGACACACGCTCAGCAGACTACAACCGGCAGTGGTTGAAGAACAAACTGGAGCGTAATCTGCACTCAAAAATGAAAAGCTCACAGACTACAGTGAACACTGAAACACAACTGTTCAGTAGCTGTTAAAGGCCCCTTTGTCTACTTCTATAGTGTTTGCAACCAATGTATTGTATACGGATGGAAGCGCGTCACACTAATAGATTAGATTTTTTTCCACTAAAATGGAGCAGCACCAATTAGAGAAAAATGTGAAGGATGAGGCAGTGACACACGCTCAGCAGACTACAACCGGCAGTGGTTGAAGAACAAACTGGAGCGTAATCTGCACTCAAAAAATGAAAAGCTCACAGACTACAGTGAACACTGAAACACAACTGTTCAGTAGCTGTTAAAGGCCCCTTTGTCTACTTCTATAGTGTTTGCAACCAATGTATTGTATACGGATGGAAGCGCGTCACACTAATAGATTAGATTTTTTTCCACTAAAATGGAGCAGCACCAATTAGAGAAAAATGTGAAGGATGAGGCAGTGACACACGCTCAGCAGACTACAACCGGCAGTGGTTGAAGAACAAACTGGAGCGTAATCTGCACTCAAAAAATGAAAAGCTCACAGACTACAGTGAACACTGAAACACAACTGTTCAGTAGCTGTTAAAGGCCCCTTTGTCTACTTCTATAGTGTTTGCAACCAATGTATTGTATACGGATGGAAGCGCGTCACACTAATAGATTAGATTTTTTTCCACTAAAATGGAGCAGCACCAATTAGAGAAAAATGTGAAGGATGAGGCAGTGACACACGCTCAGCAGACTACAACCGGCAGTGGTTGAAGAACAAACTGGAGCGTAATCTGCACTCAAAAAATGAAAAGCTCACAGACTACAGTGAACACTGAAACACAACTGTTCAGTAGCTGTTAAAGGCCCCTTTGTCTACTTCTATAGTGTTTGCAACCAATGTATTGTATACGGATGGAAGCGCGTCACACTAATAGATTAGATTTTTTTCCACTAAAATGGAGCAGCACCAATTAGAGAAAAATGTGAAGGATGAGGCAGTGACACACGCTCAGCAGACTACAACCGGCAGTGGTTGAAGAACAAACTGGAGCGTAATCTGCACTCAAAAAATGAAAAGCTCACAGACTACAGTGAACACTGAAACACAACTGTTCAGTAGCTGTTAAAGGCCCCTTTGTCTACTTCTATAGTGTTTGCAACCAATGTATTGTATACGGATGGAAGCGCGTCACACTAATAGATTAGATTTTTTTCCACTAAAATGGAGCAGCACCAATTAGAGAAAAATGTGAAGGATGAGGCAGTGACACACGCTCAGCAGACTACAACCGGCAGTGGTTGAAGAACAAACTGGAGCGTAATCTGCACTCAAAAAATGAAAAGCTCACAGACTACAGTGAACACTGAAACACAACTGTTCAGTAGCTGTTAAAGGCCCCTTTGTCTACTTCTATAGTGTTTGCAACCAATGTATTGTATACGGATGGAAGCGCGTCACACTAATAGATTAGATTTTTTTCCACTAAAATGGAGCAGCACCAATTAGAGAAAAATGTGAAGGATGAGGCAGTGACACACGCTCAGCAGACTACAACCGGCAGTGGTTGAAGAACAAACTGGAGCGTAATCTGCACTCAAAAAATGAAAAGCTCACAGACTACAGTGAACACTGAAACACAACTGTTCAGTAGCTGTTAAAGGCCCCTTTGTCTACTTCTATAGTGTTTGCAACCAATGTATTGTATACGGATGGAAGCGCGTCACACTAATAGATTAGATTTTTTTCCACTAAAATGGAGCAGCACCAATTAGAGAAAAATGTGAAGGATGAGGCAGTGACACACGCTCAGCAGACTACAACCGGCAGTGGTTGAAGAACTAACTGGAGCGTAATCTGCACTCACAAATTAAAAGCTCACAGACTACAGTAAAACCCCGCAGACAACTGTTCAGTAGCTGTGAAAGGCTCCTTTCTGTACTTCTAAGTGTTTGCAACCAATGTATTGTATACGATGGAAGCACGTCACACTAATAGATTTGATTTTTTTCTAATATAATGGAGCGCCCCAATTCCACAAAATAAAATAAAAAAAAAAAGAGTCATGACACTGCAGATCCCCTACAAACAGCGGGGGATCAGAGCAAACTGCAGCGTCACCTGCACGTCACACACACCCCTTTGCACAAGCGTTAAAACAACACGGCAAAATAAAGCTTTACAAGCTTTGGTAAACAAGCCTCCTCAAGCAAATACAAAAAAACGAAATATCTAACTGTCCCTCAGAGTGAGCAAGTGCTTTCTGTCCTAACTGAGTTCACAGCACAGTGAGCTAAAAGGGCTGCGGCGCCTTTTATATGCTTCGACATCATTTCACAGCCAACACACCAGCCTTAGTTAAATGACCGCACATTACAGATGTGCCCACACTTCATAAGTTTCATCTTTGGGCTGACAAACATCACATTGCCTCTCAAAGAATTAGGGGAATTCCATTCCGGTAAACGAATTGAAAAAGTAGGGAATTAATATCGGAATTCCGATAACGCGAATATCGGCCGATACCCTATTTGCGGTATGGGAATGCTCAACACAGTCACAGAAAAAAAGATGGTACTGAAGCCAAATCTCTGAGGGTCTGCCCAATTGGGGCCGTGTAGGAGAGAAAGAAGGGGGCCAAGGACTGACCCCGGGACACCAACAGTGAAGGAAGGGGGATATGTTGGGGCCAGAGAACGAAACACGAAGAGCGGTTAGAAAGATAGGAGGGGAAACAGGAAGAACAGTTCCTTAATACCTATGATGGAGCCTAGACAGTAGAGACGGGGGTCAACCGTGTCAAAAGCTGCCCAAAAGGGCGAAAAATGAGCAAGAGGGTCACCGTTACTTTTGCTGTAAGAAGGTTATTTCCCTTTGATGATGCAGTTTCAGCAAGTAGGGGCGGAAGCCGGGCTTTGAAGGTCTAGAAGGGAGTAATGGAGAGGTAAAGGGTGAGGCGGGAGTAGACTAGGCGCCCCAAGAGTTTTTGAGGGGAAGGGGGGATTGGAGACCGGCTGTAGTTGTTTTTGCAGGAAGGCGAGACGGGGTTTCTTTTTGTAGTGGAGTAAAGATGGAGTGTTTGAAGGGGATGGGAAAATCCAGAGGAGATTTAGAGATTAAAGATTTTTTGTTAGTGAGTTTTGAAACTGGGGAGAGAACTGAGGGGATGGAGGGAATGGGGTCGGTAGTCTGGAGACTTCTTCTTTTGGGTGGGGTCAAATTGAAAGGACCGGGAACGCAGGTGGGATGGGAGTCACAGCCCCTTTGGGGGTTGAGAGCAATTTCCCGAGGATAGTTCTATTTTTCTATAAAAGGGGGGCCAGGTCGTCAGCACAAAGTCTGGGGTGGGGGTTGTGCTTTTGGGCCCAGGGGGGAGTGAAAAGTGTCAAAAAG
>JARQOD010007642.1:0-38558 GCA_033576555.1 Oophaga sylvatica
CATGTTGCATTTTTTTCCGGCCCACCACTTTAAAAAAGCGCGTGCGCACTTGTGCGCATGCTATGCGCGAAAAAATAACATTGCTGTCTATGGGTGCGCTGGCGGGTGCGTGGCTGTGCGCTCGTCAGCGCTTGTGCGCGCAGGCGATTTTCGAGTAAACAATGTCTAGACACTTGTCTAAAACACCCCCTACACAAGATACATTTTTTGTGAGGGGAGGAGATAAAGGAAGGTGTCTTCAGTGCCAGACAGACCCCTACTCAGACTGCCTGGAGACACTGCAGACTGAAAGATCCATCCTGGACCCCTACAGAAGCCTGAAAATACAGCCTGGACCCTACTACACTGTCTGGAGACACTGCTCCTGGACCCCTACTACAGCCTGCAAAAACAGCGTGGACCCCTACTACACTGTCTGGAGACACTGCTCCTGGACCCCTACTACAGCCTGAAAAAACAGCCTGGACCCCTACTAAACTGCGTGGAAGAAACAGTCAAGACAGATCCAAAGTGCAAGAATGTGAGTATTCTTGAAGCAAATGACTGCCTGTCCTTTCCAATGTAAAAAGATGTACTCATGCTTTGTATTTTTTTATTGCAGCATGTCTTCTTCTGGATCCCAATATTCACCGTCCCGGCAAGAACTGGCCCAAGCAGAGCGTGATGTAAGTATCTTCCTGCCTTTGGGTAAGTATAGCTGCTGAATCTACAAATGGCTAAAATTTGGGTTCCTTTTTCAGACATCGTCGGACACGGACATTGAGGAGTCAGCACAGCAGGAGCAGTCACAGCCGAGTCAAGTCCCGGTGGCGAGACGGAATGTAAGTATATAGCCTTTGAATGTCTATTTTATTTTTTTTTCCATCTTTTTTTAGTTCTGAAATATATACAACATTTTAATGGGTTTTTTTGCTTTTTCTAGGTTCCACAACGGGACGAGGACATATATGTGGACAACGAGGCCCTCATCTGCCAGGCCCAGGAGCGTGTCCCGTTGTGGGACAGCCGTGATCCGCAGTACAAGGACAATGTGGTGAGCCGGCGGCTTTGGAACGAGGTGGCCGCAGCGTTGACGGATGGCTGGGACAGCACCTCTCCAAACCTCAAAAAGGCATTTAGTAAGTATTTTCATTCTCTGTAATGCCGCAGTGACTCTTATTCCAGATGGCACTGATGGGTTTGCTGGTAGATATATTCTACCTGCAAACCCAACAGTGTCATCTGGTTCAACAGTGACTGCCCTGTGTATGCTATTGCTATGTTGTGCATTGTATTGCTTATTTTATGCTGCATTCACTCTTGTTCCAGATGGCACTGATGGGTTTGCTGGTAGATATATTCTACCTGCAAACCCAACAGTGACATCTGGTTCAACAGTGACTGACCTGTGTATTGTATTGCTATGTTGTGCATTCTATTGCTTATTTTATGCTGCATTCACTCTTGTTCCAGATGGCACTGATGGATTTGCTGGTAGATATATTCTACCTGCAAACCCAACAGTGTCATCTGGTTCAACAGTGACTGACATGTGTATTGTATTTCTATGTTGTGCATTCTATTGCTTATTTTATGCTGCATTCACTCTTGTTCCAGATGGCACTGATGGGTTTGCTGGTAGATATATTCTACCTGCAAACCCAACAGTGACATCTGGTTCAACAGTGACTGACCTGTGTATTGTATTGCTATGTTGTGCATTCTATTGCTTATTTTATGCTGCATTCACTCTTGTTCCAAATGGCACTGATGGGTTTGCTGGTAGATATATTCTACCGGCAAACCCAACAGTGTCATCTGGTTCAACAGTGACTGCACTGTGCATTGTCTAGCTTTGTTATGCTGCATTGACTGTTTACCATTTTCACTCAGGTGTGTGTGATGAGACAGATTTTGACATGACTGCATTGTATAATTTTAATTTTTTTTTCCTACAGTGAACAAAGTCCGCACACGATGGCGCTCGATGAAGGACCGCTTCAACACTGATGTTCGTGCAGAGGGACAGGTTCGCAGTGGTTCAGCAGCAAGGACCAGAAGAAAATATCGCTACTATCGCGAGTTGGCCTTCCTGAGACTGGTCCTTGCCAGCAGAGCGTAAGTTTTCCAATTTTTTTTTTTTTTTTAAATCCGTGCTTTTCTATTCCACAGCTGATGCTTCTTGTAAATGCATTATAGTAAAGTTTTCATTTTCTTTCAACAGCACCTAGAGCAGCACCATGCAGCCTGTCCCTGAAGCGGTCATTCCTCGGACGACGTTGGACCCGTCCCAGCCATCCGACAGCCAGGAAGCAACTTGCAGGTCAGCAACACAGACAGCTGGTGACCAGGAAGCTGGTCCATCAGGTGTTCCCCTGTTCCAGGTCTCTGCCACTGGTTATGCGGGCACTTCCCACCAGCGGCAGAGGGCCTTGGAGAGGAATGTCTTGCCCGAGTTCATGCACTTGAGCGAGGCCTTTCATGGCAATATGAAGTCGCTGTCAGGCACAGTGGAAAGCGGTTTTTCACTAATGGAATGGGGTTTTACCCACATGGATCACCGCTTCAACTGTGTCGACCAGCGGCTTGATCGCCTGGAGGCCGACCTCAACAGACCAGCGCACCATTTTTTCAGTAAAATTGAACGGGGCATGGCGGAACACCTTAGTCCTGAGCAACAGCTGAGTGTGTTGCAGGCCTGCAACACTGCTTACTCGCAGGCTATGCAGCAGAATCGGTACGTGCAGCAGTCAGTGATTGCATATCCAACTGTGCCACCACTGACTCGCCACACATCATTACCGACTTCTGCTGCATACCACTGCACGGCCACCAGTATTCCGAGTCACCACTACACCACCACAAGTCCGAGTACTGCTGGACACTCCACCGTCGCCACCACCATGGCAAGCGCTGCTCCTGTCTGGAGCACCACCACCACAGACACTGTTCCCCAGTCTTGGACTCACGCCACTGCAGTACCTGCTTGGGCCACCGCACCCACTTCTCATTCCAGGAGTACCGCCACTACTCAGCAACAGTTTAGGAGCACAGATGCCACTTCTCCGTCTAGGAGTACCGCCACCACTCAGCAACAGTTTAGGAGCACAGATGCCACTTCTCCTTGGACCACCGCCACCACTTGTCCTCCTCAGAGCACCGCCACCACTTCTCCTTCTCCCACCACCGCCCCTGACACCACAGAGCATGAGACGGGTGACCGACATTCACTGTTTTATGTATCAAGGCCACGGTCCACCAGCTCAAGGTGGTCACACAGAAGTCGTTCCATGCAAGGGACTCCTGCCCCCAAGAAGAAAAAAACCAAAACTTTGTTTGTCCATCCCCCCTCTCCTCCTAATGTGTCTCAACCTGCCTCTACTTTCATGTCTGATCTTCCTTCATCCACTACTTTCGTCGCCCCTTCCCCTCGAACACCTTCCTCACTTTCCAGCCGTTCTTCATCTCTGCAACACCCCCAGAGTATCCAAATCTCCACCTAAACGTCATTCGCAATAAAAATGTGTGGTTCCTGTTGTACAAAGTATGTGCTAATCTGCTTTTAGTAAATGTATCCAAATCTCCACCAAAACATCAGTGGTAATTACAATGTGGGGTTCCTGTTGTACAAAGTATGTACTAATCTGCTTTTAGTAAATGTATCCAAATCTCCACCAAAACATCAGTGGCAATTACAATGTGGGGTTTCTGTTGTACAAAGTATGTACTAATCTGCTTTTAGTAAAAGTATCCAAATCTCCACCAAATCATCAATCAGTGGGCCAAATTACAATTGTTGAATGTTTTGGTACTGTTCCTGTTGTACAAAATAAATGTGCAAAACTGCTTTTAGTAAATCCGGTTTGATTAATGTGTCTTTCGCAGCCTACACACACTGCGCCGTACACACACTGCGCCGTACACTTTGCGTTTTTGACTACACATAACTCCAGGAATGACACGTTTCTTGTGTCTTTCCTGGAGATATGTGTAGTCCAAACACAAATATATGACTTGTATTTTCGCCACCAGTCTCTCTGTCTACTAATATTGCACATATTGAATAGAGGATGGTGTTGAGTGCAAGGCATAGCTATTTTACCTTGCCAGTTATCCTAAAAAGTTAAATGAGTCTGGTGTGTTTTTACCATCATTTCACTTTGTGATACAAGGCCAGGGATTCTAGATATACCTTGTAATTAACCACATTCTCTATTCAATGTGTGTTGAATAAACTGAGGAGATGATGGTGAAAATACACGTTATATGTACTACAATCCCCTGGCCTTGTATCATTACTATCTCACCTGGGCAGGTGAACACACATGAGTTTTAACCTGCAGCGTTGCTTCAGTCTGCATTTATTTGAAGCATACTGTAGCGATGCTGCTGTTTATAACTCATGTGTATTCCCCTGCCCAGGCGTGATAAATTCTGAAGTGAGGATGTGTTATTTGGGGCATCACAACTTCAGCATGACACCAGGCCTGGGTATTGTAGAAGATGTATAATCTTTATCATCTCTCCAGTCTGCGTTCAAAATCAAGTCACAGTGATGATACTACAAGTAATATTTATAGGTATAGGTATATCAGATGTAATAAAGAGTGACAGATGCTTGTGCATCCCCAAATCACTATTTGTAACATCAGGCCAGGTGACACAAATATAGTTGTTTTATCTCCACCGTCGCTGCAAATGGAAAACTGGAGAGATGATAAAGGTCATACAACTTGTGTGTGTGTATGTATAGTCACCTGGTCAGGATTACTAGTAAATTCATGATGCACAAAAAACACAGCATCATGAATTCACTGGTAAACCTGGCCAGTTGATTATTTTATTTGAGTGTAAAAAAACACACAGACTGTACTCGGTACAGGTATAAACACAGGTATTTTATTAACATACAGACAAGAAGGTATTTTATTAACATACAGACAAGAACAGTTTTTTTACACCATTTGTTCTTGCCATTCCACCCGTCCTACATCTGACATGAAGTAGGCCGCAAATTGGTCCCTCATTTGGCCGACTTCAACAGAAGACCTGAGAGGGTGCTGAGTGAACTCAGGCAATGGGTTAGGAGCTGCATCATCAAGTTCAAAGTTTGGGTGCTCTTTAGACATCACAAAATTATGTAGCACCACACATGCCTTCACGACTTCATCCACTGTTTCCAGTTTCAGATGAATGGCTGTGCCCAGAATGTGCCATCTGGAAACAAGTATACCGAAGGCACACTCTACAGTTCTTCTTGCCCTAGTCAGCCTGTAATTGAATATTTTTTGGTGTGGTCCAAGTTCAGGCTGGAGTAGGGTTTTAGCAGGTGTTGGCTCATCTGGAAAGCCTCATCCCCAACCATGACAAATGGCAGTGGTGGACCTTCGGTGTGGGGGAAGAGGCCGTGGCATGGGGAAATTGAACTGGTTTCCATACAACCTCCGGCCCATGTCAGAGTTCTTAAAAGCCTGGGAGTCATTTCCACGGCCAAATGTCCCAATGTCCACTGCAACAAACATACAGTCTGCATCAGCAATGGCCATGAGAACTGTAGAGAAGTACTTTTTGTAATTGTAGTACTCCGAGCCTGTACTTTTTGGTTTGATGATGCGGATGTGTTTCCCATCAACTGCTCCCAAACAGTTGGGGAAATTGCAGGTTGTCTAGAATTTTTCAGCTATTTCTAGCCACTTTTCTGTGGTGGGCAGGGCATAAATTCCGGACAGAGAACAGTCCACAATGCCCGGCAGGTGTCCACAACAATTCCTGACAAGGTGGAGATACCAATCCGGTACTGGAAGTGGAGTGAAGACAGGCTCTCTCCAGTAGCAAGGAATCTGTGAAAGAAAAACAATATATATTATTGTATATGTTTTTTTAAAACATTTAACTAAGAGAAAAAAAAGTACATGGCATACAAATAATTCTGCAGGTCTTTGTTTACTAGATGGCAGAAAAATAATTCTGTCATCTTTGTAATAGTACATGGCAGAACAAATAAAATGATGCAGGCATTGGTTGAGCAATATTACGTACCGTAATGTCACCAGGAGTCTTTCCTCCGGAGGAATCGCCTGACGGAGCTGTGTGTCCTGTCTCCGGATGAATTGTTGGACCCGACCAAGTAAATCCCTGAAGGTTTCTTGTGACATCCGGGTGTAGTCCATAAATTTCTCGGGGTTTGACTGCAGCTCACTGTAGAGGGTGTGGTACGCTCCACGGCTCTCCCGGAGTTCAACAATGGGATGTACCCACAAACGCCGCCGCTGCCGTCTCCGATGTCTCTCTCTCCCTTTCTTCATGGCAAGCAACTGCATAAGCCTGAGCCATCGCAATGTCCAGATCCAAGTTGAAGTGGAAAGTCTTCATAAGCAGATCCATGTTCACAAAGGCAAATGCAAGCAAATGTGAAGAATGGCTGTGAACAGGCTCTATATAAAGATTTCCCATAAGACACGCCAACTGGTGTCCCATTGGTGGAGTCAGTTGCAAGAATTTTGCAAGGATTTTCCTCCTGTGAAATGCGCCGAAAAAAACGCAAACGCATGTAAAAACGCTTGAAATTGCATACAATTGCATGCAATCGCTGTGTTTTTTTCCGCAATGCGCACTTATGCGACTAAATATCGCAGCGATTACAAGCGTTTGCACGCGTCTTTTTCATGCGTTTTATGTGCGCTCGAAACACAGCGCAAAAAAACCCGTAAGTGTGAAAGTAGCCTTAGTCACTTTTTAAGCGCAGTCGGGTTATAGACACAAATTTGGGCTTTCGAAAAAAAAATCTGTTCTTATCAGTAAAAAATAAATAAATAAATCTCTGGGCCAAACAGACAGCACATAGACCAATAGAAACAATGGTCCACATCAACAAACCATATGCACATTATTCACAATAAGGGCTCATACTCACTTGCTGGAAAAAAATTGGTCAGTTTTCAGGATGGTCCGATTATGTGCAATTGTCATGCGATTTGCATGCGATTTTTTATAGCACCATCTATTGCATTAGCGATTATCATGCCAAAATCGCATCAAATCGCAGCATGTTGCGATTTTTTTCTCACACCGATTTCGGCTGAGAAAAAAATTGCAAATGAGATGTCACCTATTGAATAACATTGGTCCGATTTGAATCCGATTTTTAATCGGCTGAAAATCATCCGTTTTCGGCTCAAGTGAGTATGAGCCCTAAAACTGCATGCAGTTTTGTGCTTTTTTTTAACTGTGTGGTCAAAAAAGTCTCACATAAATGTTACTTTATAGCATGTTCCCACAGAACTGATCCGCTGCAGACTTTTCTCTGCATGAGTTACATAGTACGGTTGAAAAAATGAAAACACATGTCCATCAAGTTCAATTGAAGAATGGGTTAGGATAAAGAGAACGAGTAAAAGTTCATCCATAATGCATGATACAATCTCCCTAAAAGAGTACATTTTTGCAGGTATCTGGACATCTTGGGTTAAAGTTTGGAAGTTATTTCCTATCCATGGAATAGGAGATAACTTCCCGATTGCTGGAGTGCTGTCTGCTGGCACCCTGACCAATCCAGAGAACCAGGCTCTGAAAAGTCCCATGGTAATGGAGCAGAGGTCGATCATGCGCACAGCCGCTACATTAATTTTTAATCGGTCCGCCGGAGATAGCCGAGCGCCGCATTCGGCCAGTATTTGGCACTCCCATGATGAGCATGAATGGAGTTACGGTGTGTATAATCGACCACGGCTCCATTCACATGGGGCTCTTCAGAGCCTCAGTTTTCTCGATTTCTTTAGGCCCCACCAGAGATCAGTAAGTTATTCCCTATCCTATGGATTGGGGATAACATTCAAAAGTGAAAACACCCTTTTAATAGAGGTTGGTCTGATTGTCTCCTCTGTTAGCCGAGCTATTACATTACACAATGATAACAACTTAGCCCAAGGCTAGGGTAACACAGTCTCAGACAAGTCATGGAACCAGTAATGTGCAACTTCTCTGTGATTTGCTGTCACGGTGTGACACTGAGTCAGACAAGCCATGAGACAGGGTAGTCAGGAGGTCCGAGGTCAGATACCAGAACGGCATGTAGTATAGAAGGGCAATACAAAGGCATGGTCAAGAAACAGTCCGGGTAAAATTCCAGGAGGGTACGTTAAGATAAGGGGATAAGACAAACGGATAGTCAGGGGTCAGGTACCTGAGGTCAGAGAGTGCCAAGAGCAAAAGGGATAATCCACACGAATAGTCACGCAAGTCCTAGGTCAGGTAACAAGATCAGGAAATCAGACTCAGACTAAAGCACACACCAAATATAGCTAAGCTACAGCTGACAATGATTTGCTAACTAGTAAATAATCAAGAATGGGAGACACATGGAGGAACGCCCTAAGGCTAGGCCAGATTAAGCAGCAGGGCTGTCAATCAAAATGCTGACAGCCTGGCACACCCCAACATCAGACTGGATGACAGGAATGTCACAAATGGAGTGCCTGCCAGGGCTGTGGGGTACCCGGTACTGGGACGCTTCTTAAAGAGGCAGTGTCACGGCAGTAGTGACCTGGTCCGTGGCCCTTGGCGTCCAATAAAAAGGGATGATGAAAAGGGTAAATAAAGTTTGTAATATAATGGATTAAATGTTCATGACGCCACCCATGGTGTTCGGTCAGGGGACCGACGCTGCAATGCTGATCCTCTGGGATGATAATAGGGCAGCAGATATGGTTAGGCTCTCCATGGCTAGAGCTGTGTCCCAGGGCAGTTAGGATGTTATAGGTGATGATGGTAATGATGGTGGTGATTGTTGTGGTGCAGGGTGGGCGACGCAGGAATGACTCAGAGGACACAGCAGGGTGCAGTTACCAATGCTTTACTCACAGTTCACTTGTGCGCAGATGCCCACTTGGTGCATGTCCTCCAGGTGAGGGGTCCAGCAAACTCCCAGGTAGATTGGGCTGCACCTTTCCAGGACTACCTTCAGTGTGTACCTCTCCTAGCCGTCTCTCCGCACTGGCTTCCGCCCTCCTGCCCAGCACTTTCACAAACAGTGTCCCAAGCCAGCAGCCGTGGACCTTGTCGGGCGATGTCCTCTGAGTCCCCTTGCTCCTATATGGCTGCCTTTTTGGCGAATAATTGTGGATGTGGCTGGGGCACCTACAGATGCCCCTGCCTCCGGCTTGCTAGCTGAGTCTTGCAGTCCTCCACTAGTCTTGGGGGCCGGATCCCCTGCTGTGACCTGGCCCCTCCACTTCTGGATACGGGCCCCAGGGGTGGCTCCGGCACTTCCCGTGTCCCTAGGATCCCTTCTGTCCTCCCGGGAGCTTCCTTCAGACTACCCTCTCAATTCTCTCTCTGCAGCCTTCTCCTTTGGTCTCCTCAGACCAACTCACTTCTTCCCGCTTCTTAAGCTCCTCCCCTTACTCTACCTTCCCCACCCACTCCCCAAAACCCTTTCCTACCCAGCCTGAGATGAGGCCATCCTCCCTAAGGGTACGCCCAGGTGCCCTGACTGAACTGTTGTGTATTGAGAGTGAGTGTTAGAGTCCTGGGTGGTGCTCCCTCCTTACCTGAGAGTGGGATACCGCACCTCTGGATGAGGTGCAGTACCTTTATTGCGACTGGACCCTCAGAGGCGCCACACTCACAATATTGACAGTCCAGCACACTACCTAGGCCACAGTGAATGATGAAGCAGTGACTGTCATGCTGTTCTGTCTGTACTTGGTTGTCAGCGTGACAATGCATGTCTTTGCTTTAACCCTTTGCTCCATTCCCCCTAATTGAACTGGGATACTGTTGGCTGTTACCTGTATGGAGACTGCTCAGTTCCCTGCTCTGCTACGTAGCTGTTCATGTGGTGTTAGGTCTTTGCTTTGCTGTATGACCATGTACGGTCCCTGGTTGCCGCTGTGGAAGCTGTCCGCGGGTTGCGAGGTCATTTGCTGCTTGTGCATGACTTTCCACGTGTGTCTGGGCGTGCAGCCGCTGCCAGGTGCCCTGAGCCTCAGTTCCTTCACTGATTGTGTGTAATGGTTTCTGATTCTGCTAAGGGCATGCGTGGCCACACCTACCCTGCTTTTATCAGGGTTAGTGTGTGTACTTGAAATGCTGTCCCCAGCCAATTGCTGAGGGGCAGCTCCTATATAAAGGCTCCCTGCCCTATGGGCGGGGCCTTAGCTACTCACATAGCTTCTGAATCTTGCCATGTGTGTTGTGTGTCCCTGCGCCTGTCCTGGAGGCGGTAATTCCAGGCTTGAATCCCTGATCCTGTACCTGTCCCTGCGCCTGTCCTGGAGGCGGTAATTCCAGGCTTGAATCCCTGATCCTGTACTTGTCCCTGCGCCTGTCCTGGAGGCGGTAAATCCAGGCTTGAATCCCTGATCCTGTACCTGTCCCTGCGCCTGTCCTGGAGGCGGTATATCCAGGCTTGAATCCTTGATCCTGTACCTGTCCTGTACCTGACTCTGTCTGAACTGTTCAAATTAAAAATAATTTTTATTTATCAATATTAAAATAGTAACAACATAAAAAACAGAGTGTCCCATAAAAAGACGTCACCATATTAATATTATGGGCCAGTAGTAAATACAATAATAGTATCCACAATCAATCACATAACAATGTATATTATATTAAACTTTGTAAGGTAAATACTACAATCAATAAACTCAGCATTTCAAATAGGCCCAAGTTCAAAAATATATTGTTAAGGTAAAAGCCAGGAATAATACATATAGAGCCAAATATATCAATGAGAGCACTACCCAGGAAAGGGTTAAAGCTGCAAGAAAAACTTGCTAGGAATAGATATACATATAATCATTCACATCAGTGTGCGCAATATATTCAGCAAATATCACATAGATACCTAGATAACGATGCCCGGTCAAGTGCTATCATGAATGGTATATAGTGTTACCAACAAACGATATACTACAGATCATAAAGAGGCAAAGTATATACCTGGCGATATAACCGTGGTGGCGTCCCGTCACCCCAACGCGCGTTTTACCGTCAGCTTCGCCACCCCCGTAGTATATCGTTTGTCCATTCCATTAACATCCATTTTATGTCCTCAGATTTATGTAGATTTTCTAGTAAATTAAAGACAAGACAGCAAGGGCTAAATTAGATTTTCCTGTAGGCGTTCTCCAACTGTTCTGCAAATGCTGATTGTGATTTACAGAGCTGTAATCCATTGTCTGTGACTCGTTATGTAGCATCATTTTGGAATGTGTTGTGGTTCCTACAAGACCTCTGTAACAAAAGGGCAGCACATGGACACATGGCGGCAGAATAAAGTGTAAAATCCAAACACTTTGTGGTCCTGAAATAAGTGATGTTTTTCTACTTAACTCAGTTTTATTAAATGCAGACACAGCGGAGAATTTACTTCTTCTCGGGCCCTATTCACACATCCATGTATGTTCTGTATCTGCCATCAGACTGTACTTCATAATCCGTCTATTGTCTGTGTGTTCCGTTTCTACTGTCCATGTATTGTCCATTTTTCTTGCACTCGAACAAACCCAAAACATGGAGATTTACCAAACTTTTTCTACTGACTAATTTATGTGGGTCGCGGGTCACGAAAGAGAAAACATGGAAATGGCAATAGCTCTACAGAATACTATGCATCTGTCTGCTTTCGGACAGCTCACCTACGACAAGCACCGACTTGTAAATAAGGCCTTAGTGGTCAAAAAAAGATTCAATCTCAGGTTACACCACATTGAAAGAAAAATGCAGAACACCATAAATAATCCAAAAGGTGCATAAGATAAGTGTCCAGGATACAACAGGTGAGATATAAATAATATCACTTTCCTTTAGAGATGAGTGAATTGATTTATTGTACCCTGGTCCAGCGGCCATGTCAGTATAGGGGGCTGCTGGTGGGGAGGCCAGCTGGCATCTCCGATGCCTTTGATTAGTAGGTCCGGTGGAAAGTCATAATTTTGGTGTGATGAATACACTAATCAGAGGAGGTGTCGGGGATGCAGGTAGGTGGCAGCGCATAAGACTCCTGTCCAGGGGCCACCAATACTGACATGGCCGCTGGACCAGGATCCTGAGAATTGATTTGCTCATTTCTTCTGTACTAAAAAATAATATTACATTTATTACTATTATACCTGATGCAATTTGAGAAAGCTTAGCGCATAAATTGGCCAATTCATGTATACCTGGAAGCCACCTTAAGGCGTTTCTCATTTTCCAGGACCTAAATCTAATGCCAATCCTCTCTTAGAATAAAGTCTTCATCTGTATGGGAACCTAATGTGAATCCTGACTGTCACATCAAAACGAGGAACGCCTTAACGTGGCTTTCAGGTACACATGAATTGGCTTTATTTAAAGCAAGCAATGGCTATGCAGACAGCTGCAGGCTGATATTTATAGCCTAGGAAGGGGCCATGGATACTGGCCCCCCCCAGCTAAAATCATCAGCCCGCAGCCGCCCCAGAAAAGGCGCATCTATAAGATGCGCCAATTCTGGCACATAGCCTTGCTCTTCTCACTGCCCTGTAGCGGTGGCATGTGGGGTAATAGTTGGTGGCATGTGGGGTAGTTGGTGGCATTTGGGGTAATAGCTGGTGAATGAGGAGATGCTGGGAGCGGTGCTTCAGTGACTAGCGGTGACATCACTGAAGCTGCGCTCTCTCACAGCCTGAACTGCGGTGCCCTCTGGACCATGCGAAAATGCATTTACATCCAAATGCATTTTCCCATGGTCCAGAGGGCATCGCAATTCAGTCGCTGAAGCACCGCTCCTAGCATCTCCTCATTCACCAGTGGCTTTCAGCCAGGACTGTCGCATCTTGGCATCGTCCTGGTTGTAAATGGTATATCCCCCAGATATGGATTACTGCGTGGGACAGATCGACGGACAGGTATAGAATATTATTGGTTTAGTATTTTACTTTTATTACAGGAGATTGAGGGCATCGGGGAATTAGGTGAGGTCGTAAGTATGGTTTAATTAAGAATATTAAAGGAGTCTGTGTTTTTATTTCAATAAAATAAATTTTTTCAGGGTGTCTGTGTTCTATTTACAATTTGACTATGGGGTTAGTAATAGGGGCATCTTATTGACACCTCTTCATTACTAACCTCGGGGCTTGATGTCACAAAGGTGACATCAACCCCCCAACTATTACCCCACATGTCACCGCTACAGGCCAAATGTATTACCGGCCTTTCTTCTATCTCTCTATGCAATATAAATTTATAAATGTAAAAATATATAAATATCTAATATATAAAGCTGAATGTATGTATGTGTGTATGTTTGTCCCTGATTGGAATCCGCACCGTCGCACTTATGGGCATGAAATTTTGCACGCCCGCACGTCTCGACCCCGAAAGAGTCCTAGGCTATGTTTTGAATCGAAATTTTAACCCGCGCGTTCCAAATCGCCAAACAATTTTGGCCCTATCTACATAATGGGGAGAAAGCTGAATGCTTGTGTGTATGTCCGGCATAGGAATCTGCATTTACGGGCATGAAATTTTGCACAACCGCACGTCTCGACCCCGGGAGCGTCATAGGCTAGGTTTTTAGTCGAAATTTTAACCCCGCGCATTCCAAATCGGCAAATAATTTTGGCCCGGGATAGGAATCTGCACCGTTGTACTTACGGGCATGAAATTTTGCATGCCCGCACATCTCAACCCCAGGAGCATCATAGGCTATGTGTTGAATGGAAATTTTAACCCCCGCACGTTCCAAATCGCCAAACAATTTTGGCCCTATCTACATAATGGGGAGAAAGCTGAATGCTTGTGTGTATGTCCGGCATAGGAATCTGCATTTACGGGCATGAAATTTTGCACACCCGCACGTCTCGACCCCGGGAGCGTCATAGGCTAGGTTTTTAGTCAAATTTTAACCCCGCGCATTCCAAATCGGCAAATAATTTTGGCCCGGGATAGGAATCTGCACCGTTGTACTTACGGGCATGAAATTTTGCATGCCCGCACATCTCAACCCCAGGAGCATCATAGGCTATGTGTTGAATGGAAATTTTAACCCCCGCACGTTCCAAATCGCCAAACAATTTTGGCCCTATCTACATAATGGGGAGAAAGCTGAATGCTTGTGTGTATGTCCGGCATAGGAATCTGCATTTACGGGCATGAAATTTTGCACACCCGCACGTCTCGACCCCGGGAGCGTCATAGGCTAGGTTTTGAGTCGAAATTTTAACCCCGCGCATTCCAAATCGGCAATAATTTTGGCCCGGGATAGGAATCTGCACCGTTGTACTTACGGGCATGAAATTTTGCATGCCCGCACATCTCAACCCCAGGAGCATCATAGGCTATGTGTTGAATGGAAATTTTAACCCCCGCACGTTCCAAATCGCCAAACTATTTTGGCCCTATCTACATAATGGGGAGAAAGCTGAATACTTGTATATAGATATAATCATTACAATTTGTTATAACTAACCGTAGTTAGGTACTATGCCCGGGCAGCGCCGGGCTCTTCAGCTAGTATATATATATAGACAAAAAATAGGAACAGCACAATATATACTAATGGTGCAAGGCCTCCTAGGCAAAAATAGTCTAATACTTGCCAATTTAGACATATAAGCAAAAATGAATGCAGCACTCCAAAATCTTCAAAGTGAAAAAGTTTCGGCTCACATTGAGCCTTTCTCAAGCCATTCTATATGTCTTTACAGTATCTAATCTATCTCTTATATCCTGTCGGCTCCTGCAGTGATTTTACAGAAGCGGGCAAATGTATTACCGGCCTTTCTTCTATCTATCTCTCTATGCAATATAAATATATAAATGTATAAATAAATATATATACACTGTGTTCCAAATTATTATGCAAATAATATTTTCTCAGATTTTCCCAAATTACCTATATGAATTGCAGTCATTGTAATTTTCCAGTCAAATAACTATTAGAGTACAATTGAAAGGTTTTTGTACAAACTGCCTATGATAACAGTATATTTTTTAAAAAATAAAACACTCAAACTGCACTCAAAATGCATGTTCCAAATTATTATGCACAGAAGAGTTTTCAACCTTTTCATTTTTATAAAGAACAAAAAAATGGTCATTTTTGAAATTATAAGCATTAGCAGGTTATTACAAACTGAAATCAAACAGTTTTCAACTCAAAACTTTATTCTAGGTGATGGTACATTAGCACATAGGACCCCTTGTTTGAAAGGAGCTTCTGAACTCTCGTCCATTGAATTTGTCAGGTTTTGGATGGTTTACGATACGATACGATACAATACACTTTATTGATCCCGGGGGGAAATTACGGTATTACAGCAGCAATACAAACAGCAGTACATAAAATATTAGGACACAAATCTTGCACAGGTGTACCAACATTACATAATAAATAAAAGTGTGTAGTTCATGTATATATAAGATAGTGTTAATTGACATTAGTATACCAACCATCAGTCATTATTTTTCTGCCACCCTTAGGAAATTATTATACATCCCCATAGCAGTAGGTACAAACGATTTCCTGAATTTCTCCTTCTTGCACCTTAGTAGGATTAGACGGCTGCTGAATGTGCTCTTCTGATTCAAGAACAGCTCGTATAGTGGGTGTGTGTTATTGTTCATTATTGCCCTACACTTCTTCTGAATTCTATCCTCCAATACCTCCTCAAAAGAGTCAAGATGGAGGCCAACAGCTGCGCTTGCCTTCTTGATAAGTTTGTTGAGTTTATTAGCGTCAGCTACTCGCACACTACTGCCCCAGCAAATGATAGCAAAAAAGATGGCGCTTGCTACAACGGACTGGTAGAACATCTCCAGCATTTTACTGCACACATTGAACGACCTGAGCTTCCGCAGAAAGTACAATCTGCTCATTCCCTTCTTGTAAACCTTTTCTGTATGACACCTCCAATCGAGTTTACTGTCAAGGTGAACCCCCAAATATTTGTAGCTCTCAACAATCTCAACCTCCTGGCCAGCAATGGTGATTGGTATGTAATCCTACTTTTTCCTTCTATAACTCACCACCATCTCCTTGGTTTTCTTTACATTTAGTTCTAGACAGTTAGTCTGACACCAATCCACAAAGTCAGAAACCACCCTTCTATATTCCTCCTCCCCCCGGCCCCCCACAATGCCCCTACAATCACGGAGTCATCTGAGAATTTTTGGAGTTGACAAAAATCAGATTTATACTGAAAGTCAGCTGTATACAATGAGAAGGGAAGGGTGACAGCACTGTACCCTGAGGGGCTCCCACACTGCTCCGTACACTGCCAGATACCACCTCCCCCATCCTTACAAACTGCGGCCTGTCTGTCAGGTAGTCACTTATCCAGTTCACCATCCCCTCATCTACCGCCATAGCAGTCAACTTATTACGTAGTAAGAGCGGCTGTAGGGTATTGAAAGCACTAGAGAAGTCAAAGAACATAGCGCGCACTGCAGTTCCATCATTGTCCAAGAACGAATGCATTGTATGTAGCAGAGACGCTACAGCATCATCCACCCCCAATCTCTGCTGGTACGCAAACTGCAGGGGGTCAGTGTAGGCCCTCACCCTCAGGCATAAGTAGGCGAGTATTATTCTCTCCAAGGACTTCATAGCATGCGATGTTAAGGCCACTGGACGATAGTCTTGTAGGGAAGTTGGAAAAGTGGTCTTAGGAGCCGGCACCAGGCAGGTGGTCTTCCACAGTTCTGGTACCCCCTATGATTGAAGGCTCCAGTTAAACAGGTGCTGGAAGACAGTACACAGTTGGTTGGCACATGCTCTGAGGACACGTGGGCTGAGGCCATCAGGCCCAGCTGCTTTGCCAATAACAAGTCTGCTAAACTGTCTTCTCACGTCGCTTTGGGAGACAGTTAAGGCAGGCAGCTTATCCCCCAATGTCAATGCTGCAGATCTTTTCCCAGATCCATCCCCCATTTCTGATGACGCTGTGCTTGTGCTGGTGAATCTGTTGAAAAACTCATTCATTTCATTAGCCCAGGGAAGATCCACTTCCCCATGCTCCGACTTTGCCTTAAACCCAGTTAGCTGTTTCATGCCCGACCACACCTCCATGGAATTGTTCTGTGACAATTTATTTTCTAATTTAATTCGGAACGCCTCACGGGCATTCTTAATTTTCCCCTTTAAGTCCCTTTGTATCAATTTCAGTTTCTTAGTATCCTTCATTTTAAATGCCAGTTTTTTCTTGTTTAGTAAGTGTTTCAATTCTTTTGTAATCCAAGGCTTGTTATTTGCATAACATCGAATCTTTTTAGCTGGTACAACAGTGTCAGTACAAAAATTTATATAATCCGTTACTTGCCCGACAATATCATTTACATTATCATGCTCTCCCCTGTCGCAAATCACCTCCCAGTCTGTGAGGTCAAAACAGTCTCGTAGAGCCTCTTCTGCCTCTGGATTCCACTTCCTAATTAATTTTATTGTGGCTGGCTGTTTACTGACAACAGTTTGGTATGATGGAGACAATAGTATGAGGTTGTGGTCTGATTTCCCCAGGGGGGGCAGTACAGATGATGAATAGGCATCTTTAACATTCGCATAGAGGAGATCCAGTATACTGCTGTCTCTTGTGGCACATTTAACATATTGATAGAACTTTGCTAGAGTCTTTGAGATCATGGCTCTGTTAAAGTCCCCAGAGATTACAGTTAACAAGTTTGGGTGCTTTGTCTGAATGCGGTCTAACACCCTGACAATACTTCCCCAGCCGCCTCTTGATTTGCGGATGGAGGGATATACAGGACTACTGTAATGCAAATGGAAAATTCTCTAGGTAAATAGTAGGGCCTGAGGGCAACTGCTAAGAGTTCAATATTTTGGCTGCAGTGAATTTCTTTAACAGTAATATGACGCTGATTGCACCATTTGTTATTAATGTATAATATCACTCCACCACCCTTCTTCTTACCAGACTTAGCTTTGTCTCTATCAGCCCGGACCATGTGAAACCCTGGAATCAAAACACTTGAATCAGGAACATCCCCATGTAACCAGGTAACCATGAAGCACATGAGACTGCATTCCTTGTACTCCAAGTGGGTTTTACACAGAGCTAGAAGTTCATCCGTCTTATTTCCCACATTTCGCCTTGTTTCTGCTTCAATTGTTTTGCATGAGGACAGAATACCCTCCCAGAGCTGTTGCTTAGATGTGAACTGCCTCCCGTCATCATAGACACTCCTTTTGATGATGCTCCAGAGGTTCTCAATGGGGTTGAGGTCAGGGGAGCATGGTGGCCACACCATAAGTTTGTCCCCTTTTATGCCCATAGCAGCCAGAGATGCAGATGTGTTATGTGCAGCATGAGACGGTGCATTTTCATGCATGAAAATGATCTTGCTGCGGAATGCACGGTTCTTCTTCTTGAACCATGGCAGGAAGTGCTGTTTGAGAAACTCAACATACACTATGGAGTTCATCTTTATCCCTTCAGGGATCCTAAAGGGGCCGACAATCTCTCTCCCCATGATTCCAGCCCAAAACATTACTCCACCTCTTCCTTGTTGGCGCCGTAGCCGTGTTTGCATGGGGTGTCCATCAACCAGCCATCCTCCACTCCATCCATCTGGACCATCGAGCGTTGCACGGCACTCATCGGTGAACAAAACAGTTTTGAAGTCAGTCTTCATGTATTGTTTGGCCCACTGGAGCCGTTTCTGCTTGTGTGCAGTGGATAGAGGAGGTCGACAGGATGGCTTACGCACAGCTGCAAACCTCTGAAGGACCCTGCATCTTGTTGTTCGGGGGACGTTGGAGGCACCAGCAGCTTCAAAAACTTGTCTGCTGCTATGACAAGGCTTTTTTGCCGCTGTTCTTTTAACCTGACGTAATTGCCTGTAAGAAAGAGTCCTCAATTTTCCCTTATCAGCATGCACACGTGTGTACTGTGAATCAGCTACATACTTCTTGATTGTGCGATGATCACGATGAAGTGTCTTGGCAATGTTGATTGTAGTCATACCTTGACCTAAACATTCCACAATTTGTTGCATCTCAGCAGCCGACACATCCTTTTTCTTTCCCATTTTGGCAGAAAATGTAGGCTGCTTAATTATGTGGGACAGCCTTCTTAAGTAGTCTTGCCTTTCATTGGACACACCTGCCAAACTAATTAGCACAGGTGTCTGCAATTGCTTACAGTGATATAAAGAGCCCTGACACACATCACCATCAATGAGTTTAACTGACAAACAAAAAAATTCTTACCTTATCACTCCTAAACAATTTTTGCATAATAATTTGGAACACAGTGTATATATATATATATATATATATATATATATATATATACAGGGTGGTCCAATAGTAGGTGGATAGAAAATAATAACATTTATTTTGATTTATATATAAAATTATATTTACTAACACAAGCATAACATTGACAACTAGATGGGCATTTCCTGAAGGAAATACATGGTGCTTGAACAGCGCATACCCCCTCGGTAGCCACTTTGCCACTTGGTAGCCACTTTGGCACATTCGGCACCTCGGTACCACTTTGGCCACTTGGTAGCCACTTTGGCATATTCAGCACCTTGGTAGCCACTTTGCCACTTGGTAGCCACTTTGGCACATTCGGCACCTCGGTAGCCACTTTGGCCACTTGGTAGCCACTTTGGCACATTCGGCACCTTGGTAGCCACTTTGGCCACTTGGTAGCCATTTAGGCCACTTGGTAGCCACTTTGGCACATTCGGCACCTCAGTAGCCACTTCAGCCACTTGGTAGCCACTTTGGTGTTATGTTTTGGTAGCTGAGGAGAGCAGGCAAAAACGGCAATACACCAGAGAGGTTGGAATCTACTGGATTGCAGTACCCTGACTAACCACCACAACTAAAGGCAGCCGTGGAGCGTTCCTACGTTGGTCCTAGACGCCTCGTCACAGCCTGAGAGGATAACTACACCTAAAGATAGAAAGAGGAAAGCTATCTGCCCCGGAGCAGATTCCCGAAGAACATAGGAAGCCCCCAAACATGTAATGGCGGTTAGACAAGAGGAAATACAGACACAGACAGAAAATAGTATGAGCAAACGTTGGGGCCCAATCTGCCTAGACAGAAACGGATAGGAAGGATACTTACTGCAATCCAAAAAACCCTAAAAAAAAGCCAACGCTACTAATTGCAAAAACACCTGAGATCACACGACCTCAACCACCTAAATTAGTTCTCTGGTGTAACAAAACTCAGCCGCAGCCACTGAAAAAATTGGAAAAGGCAAATGAACAAACAACAGTGGCTCCAGAGGAACCGAGAGAGGCCCAAGCCCCCCGGGGAGGGGAACCTGGCCAACCTCACAGAAATGCAGAGAAAAATGCAAATGGCAAGCACAAAAACAAAAAACAGAAAATATCTTATCTGAGAGCAGGAGAGAGGCAAGACTCAGCAAGCTTCCAAGTGAACCAGGAACAATGTTAAGACAGGTACAATTCATCACCGGCAACCATGATGGGGGGAAACCTCCCTTATATCCAGCCAGTCTGTAATTCCTGATTGCCAATCCTCATTGAATGGTTCAGTACTGTCTGCAACCACCAGAGGGAGCCTCTGCTCAGAATTCATTTCTAAAACATTCATAACACTTTGGCACATTCGGCACATCGGTAGCCACTTTGGCCACTTGGTAGCCACTTTGACCACTTGGTAGCCATTTTAGCACATTTGGCACCTCGGTAGCCACTTTGGCCACTTGGTAGCCATTTTGGCAGATTTGGCACCTCGGTAGCCACTTTGGCCACTTGGTAGCCACTTTGGCACATTCGGCACCTCGGTAGCCACTTTGGCCACTTGGTAGCCACTTTGGCACATTCGGTACCTCAGTAGCCACTTTGGCCACTTGGTAGCCACTTTGGCACATTCGGCGCCAGAGACAGCAACGTAGTACAGGAGGGGCAGGCAGAACTCGTAACAGCAACAGAACCAAGTCAAAACCAAGCAAGCATAGAGAATCACAAGCACAAAGCACAGGGTCACACACACTCGGCCACGGGTCAAAGTATAAGCGACAGGGAATGGCTCCACAATGAGGCTATAAGAAGCCTCCCAGAATCCCAGAGTGAGGCCATCCAAATTAACCCTTAACCTACCTTTTCCCACAAACTCCGCAAACCATGACATGGGGTTTCTGTTTTCTTCAGTGTAATGGGTTCATCATCTAGGCCTACAACTTCAATTAATCCTGAGGCCTTCAGGGTAGAGAGTTCAGATTTCTTTAGGACACTGTGGGCTGCTACAGTGTCCACCAGTCACTCTATTGTGTTAAAGTGCATATCAGATAGGGTAAAGTGAACAAAGACATCACACCCCTAGTTCCAGAGATGACTGGTAGAACTGGAAGACCATGTCAATTGATGCTTTCCTGCAGCTTTCTCTTTGGGGCCCTGCGCTTGCTTCTATAAGTGGTCCAGTTAATCAGAATTGTAGTACCTCACCGTACTGAGGTCCACCCTTCCAGGGAACACCCTTTTTGCCTGATCTTTCCCATTATTTTTATAGGCATTTTAATCACTATTACCTTCTGGAATTTCTTTTCTCCATCTCTTGAACATACCTTTAAATTGAACTAGCCAAACTCAGTGCTGGGACCAGAGGCGTATCCGGGGGGGGCAGCCGGGGCATGTGCCTTGGGCACAGCCGGCAGGGGGGGCGCAGTCGGGCCGCCTAATGCGGCGGTCCGCTGTGTCTCCCCCGGCGGCAGCAACCTGCCGCCCCCGGCCTGGGAGTCGGCGGTTCCCTGTGCCGGCTGTCAAGCTGACAGCCTGCGCAGAGAAGCTGCCGCGTGCTGACTCCCAGGGATTGATTGTACTGGCGTCTATACAGACGCCAGTACAATTGAAGCTCTGACCGCCGGGTCAGAGCGACGGCAGCAGCGTGATCAGGTCATGTGATCACGCTCCTGACGTCACTCGTCAGCGGCGCCCAGGAGGAGGAACGTTGGTGGTAAGTGTGCTCCACTGAAGCTGAAGAAACCACCGAAGATTAAGGGAGGGGGACATAATGTATGGGGGGCGATATAGAGTGGGGATGGTGATACTTTTTTTGTGGGGTTGAGTGGGTTGGGGGGAGTACTTTGTGTGGGGGTGTTTGGAGTGGGGAGTGGAGTACTTTGTGTGGGGGATTTGGAGTGGGGATGGGGGAGTATTTGTGTGGGGGGATTTGGAGTAGGATGGGGAGTACTTTGTGGGAAGATTGGAGTGGGATGGGGTACTTTGTGTGGGGGATTTGAGTGGGGATGGGGATACTAATGTGAGTGGATGGGGGTCACCATGTGGTGATTAATAAGCAGGTTCCTGCTCACCCAGAAAAGGCAAGCTTTACTGACAGAGGTGTCCACATTCACCCAGGAATTCAGATATCAGCCTAATAGAGGTATGTTCACATAGACAGGGACCCATACGTTCTGAGACCACCTTGACGTTGGTGTATGGGCAGGCATTATTTGGCCAAATTTTGTGCAAAGCGTCTCATTCATTTTTTCTGATATTCAAAAGCCATATTGCTATTCATGTTTCATATTTCACATTGACTTGCTTTGGCACGATAGAGTGCAACCTTTTTTTGTATATTGTCTATGGAGGTAGCTGCTCCTGGTTTGCACCTAATTCACACTGGTTTGGATGTGCCAGTCAGTTTTCTTTTACTTCTATGTTAGCTTACTGACCAAGCACTCCGCCCATCACCATGTGGTGATTTTAATTATAGCAGGTTCCTGCTCACCCAGAAAAGGCAAGCTTTACTGACAGAGGTGTCCACATTCACCCAGGAATTCAGATATCAGCCTAATAGAGGTATGTTCACATAGACAGGGACCCATACGTTCTGAGACCACCTTGATGTTGGTGTATGGGCAGGCGTTATTTGGCCAAATTTTGTGCAAAGCGTCTCATTCATTTTTTTCTGATATTCAAAAGCCTATTGCTATTCATGTTTCATATTTCACATTGACTTGCTTTGGCACGATAGAGTGCAACCTTTTTTTGTATATTGTCTATGGAGGTAGCTGCTCCTGGTTTGCACCTAATTCACACTGGTTTGGATGTGCCAGTCAGTTTTCTTTTACTTCTATGTTAGCTTACTGACCGAGCACTCCGCCCATCACCATGTGGTGATTTTAATTATAGCAGGTTCCTGCTCACCCAGAAAAGGCAAGCTTTACTGACAGAGGTGTCCACATTCACCCAGGAATTCAGATATCAGCCTAATAGAGGTATGTTCACATAGACAGGGACCCATACGTTCTGAGACCACCTTGACGTTGGTGCATGGGCAGGCATTATTTGGCCAAATTTTGTGCAAAGCGTCTCATTCATTTTTTTCTGATATTCAAAAGCCATATTGCTATTCATGTTTCATATTTCACATTGACTTGCTTTGGCACGATAGAGTGCAACCTTTTTTTGTATATTGTCTATGGAGGTAGCTGCTCCTGGTTTGCACCTAATTCACACTGGTTTGGATGTGCCAGTCAGTTTTCTTTTACTTCTATGTTAGCTTACTGACCGAGCACTCCGCCCATCACCATGTGGTGATTTTAATTATAGCAGGTTCCTGCTCACCCAGAAAAGGCAAGCTTTACTGACAGAGGTGTCCACATTCACCAGGAATTCAGATATCAGCCTAATAGAGGTATGTTCACATAGACAGGGACCCATACGTTCTGAGACCACCTTGACGTTGGTGTATGGGCAGGCATTATTTGGCCAAATTTTGTGCAAAGCGTCTCATTCATTTTTTTCTGATATTCAAAAGCCATATTGCTATTCATGTTTCATATTTCACATTGACTTGCTTTGGCACGATAGAGTGCAACCTTTTTTTGTATATTGTCTATGGAGGTAGCTGCTCCTGGTTTGCACCTAATTCACACTGGTTTGGATGTGCCAGTCAGTTTTCTTTTACTTCTATGTTAGCTTACTGACCGAGCACTCCGCCCATCACCATGTGGTGATTTTAATTATAGCAGGTTCCTGCTCACCCAGAAAAGGCAAGCTTTACTGACAGAGGTGTCCACATTCACCCAGGAATTCAGATATCAGCCTAATAGAGGTATGTTCACATAGACAGGGACCCATACGTTCTGAGACCACCTTGAACGTTGGTGTATGGGCAGGCATTATTTGGCCAAATTTTGTGCAAAGCGTCTCATTCATTTTTTTCTGATATTCAAAAGCCATATTGCTATTCATGTTTCATATTTCACATTGACTTGCTTTGGCACGATAGAGTGCAACCTTTTTTTGTATATTGTCTATGGAGGTAGCTGCTCCTGGTTTGCACCTAATTCACACTGGTTTGGATGTGCCAGTCAGTTTTCTTTTACTTCTATGTTAGCTTACTGACCGAGCACTCCGCCCATCACCATGTGGTGATTTTAATTATAGCAGGTTCCTGCTCACCCAGAAAAGGCAAGCTTTACTGACAGAGGTGTCCACATTCACCCAGGAATTCAGATATCAGCCTAACAGAGGTATGGTCACATAGACAGGGACCCATACGTTCTGAGACCACCTTGACATTGGTGTATGGGCAGGCATTATTTGGCCAAATTTTGTGCAAAGCGTCTCATTCATTTTTTTCTGATATTCAAAAGCCATATTGCTATTCATGTTTCATATTTCACATTGACTTGCTTTGGCACGATAGAGTGCAACCTTTTTTTGTATATTGTCTATGGAGGTAGCTGCTCCTGGTTTGCACCTAATTCACACTGGTTTGGATGTGCCAGTCAGTTTTCTTTTACTTCTATGTTAGCTTACTGACCGAGCACTCCGCCCATCACCATGTGGTGATTTTAATTATAGCAGGTTCCTGCTCACCCAGAAAAGGCAAGCTTTACTGACAGAGGTGTCCACATTCACCCAGGAATTTAGATATCAGCCTAATAGAGGTATGTTCACATAGACAGGGACCCATACGTTCTGAGACCACCTTGACGTTGGTGTATGGGCAGGCATTATTTGGCCAAATTTTGTGCAAAGCGTCTCATTCATTTTTTTCTGATATTCAAAAGCCATATTGCTATTCATGTTTCATATTTCACATTGACTTGCTTTGGCACGATAGAGTGCAACCTTTTTTTGTATATTGTCTATGGAGGTAGCTGCTCCTGGTTTGCACCTAATTCACACTGGTTTGGATGTGCCAGTCAGTTTTCTTTTACTTCTATGTTAGCTTACTGACCGAGCACTCCGCCCATCACCATGTGGTGATTTTAATTAAGCAGGTTCCTGCTCACCCAGAAAAGCAAGCTTACTGACAGAGGTGTCACATTCACCAGGAATTCAGATATCAGCCTAATAGAGGTATGTTCACATAGACAGGGACCCATACGTTCTGAGACCACCTGACGTTGGTGTATGGGCAGGCATTATTTGGCCAAATTTTGTGCAAAGCGTCTCATTCATTTTTTTTCTGATATTCAAAAGCCATATTGCTATTCATGTTTCATATTTCACATTGACTTGCTTTGGCACGATAGAGTGCAACCTTTTTTTGTATATTGTCTATGGAGGTAGCTGCTCCTGGTTTGCACCTAATTCACACTGGTTTGGATGTGCCAGTCAGTTTTCTTTTACTTCTATGTTAGCTTACTGACCCAGCACCCCGCCCATCACCATGTGGTGATTTTATTATAGCAGGTTCCTGCTCACCCGAAAAGGCAAGCTTTACTGACAGAGGTGTCCACATTCACCCAGGAATTCAGATATCAGCCTAACAGAGTATGGTCACATAGACAGGGACCCATACGTTCTGAGACCACCTGACATTGTGTATGGGCAGCATTATTTGGCCAAATTTTGTGCAAAGCGTCTCATTCATTTTTTCTGATATTCAAAAGCCATATTGCTATTCATGTTTCATATTCACATTGACTTGCTTGGCACGATAGAGTGCAACCTTTTTTTGTATATTGTCTATGGAGGTAGCTGCTCTGGTTTGCACCTAATTCACACTGGTTTGGATGTGCCAGTCAGTTTTCTTTTACTTCTATGTTAGCTTACTGACCGAGCACTCCGCCCATCACCATGTGGTGATTTTAATTATAGCAGGTTCCTGCTCACCCAGAAAAGGCAAGCTTTACTGACAGAGGTGTCCACATTCACCCAGGAATTTAGATATCAGCCTAATAGAGGTATGTTCACATAGACAGGGACCCATACGTTCTGAGACCACCTTGACGTTGGTGTATGGGCAGGCATTATTTGGCCAAATTTTGTGCAAAGCGTCTCATTCATTTTTTTCTGATATTCAAAAGCCATATTGCTATTCATGTTTCATATTTCACATTGACTTGCTTTGGCACGATAGAGTGCAACCTTTTTTTGTATATTGTCTATGGAGGTAGCTGCTCCTGGTTTGCACCTAATTCACACTGGTTTGGATGTGCCAGTCAGTTTTCTTTTACTTCTATGTTAGCTTACTGACCGAGCACTCCGCCCATAACCATGTGGTGATTTTAATTATAGCAGGTTCCTGCTCACCAGAAAAGGCAAGCTTTACTGACAGAGGTGTCCACATTCACCCAGGAATTCAGATATCAGCCTAACAGAGGTATGGTCACATAGACAGGGACCCATACGTTCTGAGACCACCTTGACATTGGTGTATGGGCAGGCATTATTTGGCCAAATTTTGTGCAAAGCGTCTCATTCATTTTTTTCTGATATTCAAAAGCCATATTGCTATTCATGTTTCATATTTCACATTGACTTGCTTTGGCACGATAGAGTGCAACCTTTTTTTGTATATTGTCTATGGAGGTAGCTGCTCCTGGTTTGCACCTAATTCACACTGGTTTGGATGTGCCAGTCAGTTTTCTTTTACTTCTATGCAGTGGCGTAGCAACTGTTTGTGGCGCCCGGGGCGGCAAATTTTAGGCCACACCCCTAGCCACACCCATTTCACTGGTCACACCCATATCCACGCCATGACCACACCCACTTAGCACTGCTGATCACACTGTTTCATAAACAATAATTATAAACACATACCTCTCAACCGTCCCGGTTTCAGAGGGACAGTCCCGATTTCGGGACCCTGTCCGCTGTCCCGGCCAGGCGGTTTACTTTCCGCATTAGAATCGTACATACGGAAACCCGGGGACCTCCCACACATTCTGGCAGCCACAAATCACATTCCATCGCTGACTTCATTTCCCCAGGATGTGGGGATCTCACCAGCTATGAGGCGCTCCATTCAATACCCGGCTCTCACTGAGCGAGACAGGCAGGATCTGGGGATCTCTTCATCTGTTGAACAGATCCCATGTTGAGATCCCCACATCCTGCTTGTCTCGCTCAGTGAGAGTCGGGTATTGTATGCAGCGGTCCGTACAATACCCGGCTCTCACTCCAACAGATCCAGCGGCTTGATGCGTCGCCGTTCTGAAGACTCTCCCGAGAACGAGTTACAGTACCTGCTGCTGTAAGCTGACCGCCGGAAATGAGGTCAGCGGTCATTTCCAGCGTTCAGCTGACTTACAGCACGTCACCTCCGGTGGAACGTGACATGTGGCTGCCAGAACGTGTGGGAGGTCCCCGGGTTTCCGCATGTACGATTCTAATGCGGGAAAGTAAACCTCCCGGCCAGGACAGCGGGACAGGGACCCAGCCAACCCTACACAGATAACAGCATTCGCTCCGTCCCCACGCAGACCCATACACATAATGGCACCCTTCCTTCCCCCCTGCAGCCCCCAAGCACACAGATCCCGCAAGTAACAGGACCCTTGTACATGCGCGGCTCCGCTCTTTGTGGCCCTGTACACACACGGCTCCGCTCCACACACCTCACACGCACAAGGCTCCGCTCCGTACACCTCATACACACACGGCTTTGCTCCGTACACCTCGTACACACACGGCTTTGCTCCGTACACCTCGTACACACACGGCTTTGCTCCGTACACCTCGTACACACACGGCTCCGCTCCGTACACCTCCGCTCCGTACACCTCGTACATACACGGCTTTGCTCCGTACACCTCGTACACACACGGCTCCGCTCCGTACACCTCGTACACACACGGCTCCGCTCCGTACACCGCCGCTACGTACACCTCGTACACACACGGCTCCGCTCCGTACACCTCGTACACACACGGCTTTGCTCCGTACACCTCGTACACACACGGCTCCGCTCCGTACACCTCGTACACACGGCTCCGCTCCGTACACCTCGTACACACAAGGCTCCGCTCCGTACACCTCCGCTCCATACACCTCGTACACACACGGCTTTGCTCCGTACACCTCGTACACACACGGCTCCGCTCCGTACACCTCCGCTCCGTACACCTCGTACACACGGCTCCGCTCCGTACACCTCGTACACACACGGCTCCGCTACGTACACCTCCGCTCCATACACCTCGTACACACGGCTCCGCTCCGTACACCTCGTACACACAAGGCTCCGCTCCGTACACCTCCGCTCCATACACCTCGTACGCACACGGCTTTGCTCCGTACACCTCGTACACACACGGCTCCGCTCCGTACACCTCCGCTACGTACACCTCGTACACACACGGCTCCGCGCCGTACACCTCGTACACACACGGCTTTGCTCCGTACACCTCGTACACACACGGCTCCGCTCCGTACACCTCGTACACACGGCTCGGCTCCGTACACCTCGTACACACACGGCTCCGCTCCGTACACCTCCGCTCCATACACCTCGTACACACACGGCTTTGCTCCGTACACCTCGTACACACACGGCTCCGCTCCGTACACCTCCGCTACGTACACCTCGTACACACACGGTCCGTACACCTCGTACACACACGGCTTTGCTCCGTACACCTCATACACACACGGCTCCGCTCCGTACACCTCATACACACGGCTCTGCTACATCCACACTGTAAACCCGAGTCCCGACCCCCACACACACACACAAACTTACCCTAATCCAGCACCATGACAACATCACAGCAGAGTCTTGCACACAAGGAGGACACTGATCATCTGACCCCTGACTCCTCCCTCCTGTGACCTCATCACAGGTCCTGTGGGCACAGAAGACTACAGCAATAGCACTGGAGGACACTGATCATCTGACCCCTGATCCTCCCCTCCTGTGACCTCATCACAGGTCCTGTGGGCACAGAAGACTACAGCAATAGCAGCGTCATTGCTAGCTGCTGTGAGGCTAATGCTGTAGAGACGGAGGGCAAGCAAAGGGTGCCGCCCCCACACACACGTGCCGCCTGGGGCGGACCGCCCCCCTCCGCCCCCCCCACGCTACGCCACTGCTTCTATGTTAGCTTACTGACCGAGCACTCCGCCCATCACCATGTGGTGATTTTAATTATAGCAGGTTCCTGCTCACCCAGAAAAGGCAAGCTTTACTGACAGAGGTGTCCACATTCACCCAGGAATTCAGATATCAGCCTAATAGAGGTATGTTCACATAGACAGGGACCCATACGTTCTGAGACCACCTTGACGTTGGTGTATGGGCAGGCATTATTTGGCCAAATTTTGTGCAAAGCGTCTCATTCATTTTTTTCTGATATTCAAAAGCCATATTGCTATTCATGTTTCATATTTCACATTGACTTGCTTTGGCACGATAGAGTGCAACCTTTTTTTGTATATTGTCTATGGAGGTAGCTGCTCCTGGTTTGCACCTAATTCACACTGGTTTGGATGTGCCAGTCAGTTTTCTTTTACTTCTATGTTAGCTTACTGACCGAGCACTCCGCCCATCACCATGTGGTGATTTTAATTATAGCAGGTTCCTGCTCACCCAGAAAAGGCAAGCTTTACTGACAGAGGTGTACACATTCACCCAGGAATTCAGATATCAGCCTAATAGAGGTATGTTCACATAGACAGGGACCCATACGTTCTGAGACCACCTTGACGTTGGTGTATGGGCAGGCATTATTTGGCCAAATTTTGTGCAAAGCGTCTCATTCATTTTTTTCTGATATTCAAAAGCCATATTGCTATTCATGTTTCATATTTCACATTGACTTGCTTTGGCACGATAGAGTGCAACCTTTTTTTGTATATTGTCTATGGAGGTAGCTGCTCCTGGTTTGCACCTAATTCACACTGGTTTGGATGTGCCAGTCAGTTTTCTTTTACTTCTATGTTAGCTTACTGACCGAGCACTCCGCCCATCACCATGTGGTGATTTTAATTATAGCAGGTTCCTGCTCACCCAGAAAAGGCAAGCTTTACTGACAGAGGTGTCCACATTCACCCAGGAATTCAGATATCAGCCTAATAGAGGTATGTTCACATAGACAGGGACCCATACGTTCTGAGACCACCTTGACGTTGGTGTATGGGCAGGCATTATTTGGCCAAATTTTGTGCAAGGGCGTCTCATTCATTTTTTTCTGATATTCAAAAGCCATATTGCTATTCATGTTTCATATTTCACATTGACTTGCTTTGGCACGATAGAGTGCAACCTTTTTTTGTATATTGTCTATGGAGGTAGCTGCTCCTGGTTTGCACCTAATTCACACTGGTTTGGATGTGCCAGTCAGTTTTCTTTTACTACAACTTCAATTAATCCTGAGGCCTTCAGGGTAGAGAGTTCAGATTTCTTTAGGACACTGTGGGCTGCTACAGTGTCCACCAGTCACTCTATTGTGTTAAAGTGCATATTAGATAGGGTAAAGTGAACAAAGACATCACACCCCTAGTTCCAGAGATGACTGGTAGAACTGGAAGACCATGTTAATTGATGCTTTCCTGCAGCTTTCTCTTTGGGGCCCTGCGCTTGCTTCTATAAGTGGTCCAGTTAATCAGAATTGTAGTACCTCACCGTACTGAGGTCCACCCTTCCAGGGAACACCCTTTTTGCCTGATCTTTCCCATTATTTTTTATAGGCATTTTAATCACTATTACCTTCTGGAATTTCTTTTCTCCATCTCTTGAACATACCTTTAAATTGAACTAGCCAAACTCAGTGCTGGGACCAGAGGCGTATCAAGGGGGGGGCAGCCGGGGCATGTGCCTCGGGCACAGCCGGCAGGGGGGGCGCAGTCGGGCCGCCTAATGCGGCGGTCCGCTGTGTCTCCCCAGCGGCAGCAACCTGCCGCCCCCGGCCTGGGAGTCGGCGGTTCCCTGTGCCGGCTGTCAAGCTGACAGCCTGCGCAGAGAAGCTGCCGCGTGCTGACTCCCAGGGATTGATTGTACTGGCGTCTATACAGACGCCAGTACAATTGAAGCTCTGACCGCCGGGTCAGAGCGACGGCAGCAGCGTGATCAGGTCATGTGATCACGCTGCTGACGTCACTCGTCAGCGGCGCCCAGGAGGAGGAACGTTGGTGGTAAGTGTGCTCCACTGAAGCTGAAGAAACCACCGAAGATTAAGGGAGGGGACATAATGTATGGGGGGGATATAGAGTGGGGATGGTGGATACTTTTTTTGTGGGGGGTTTGGAGTGGGGTTGGGGGGAGTACTTTGTGTGGGGGGGTTTGGAGTGGGGATGTGGGAGTACTTTGTGTGGGGGGATTTGGAGTGGGGATGGGGGAGTATTTTGTGTGGGGGGATTTGGAGTAAGGATGGGGGAGTACTTTGTGTGGGAAGATTTGGAGTGGGGATGGGGGGTACTTTGTGTGTGGGGGATTTGGAGTGGGGATGGGGATACTTAATGTGAGTGGAGATGGGGGGTACTTTGTGTGTGGGGGATTTGGAGTGGGGATGGGAGATACTTAATGTGTGTGGGGTATTTGGAGTGGGGATGGGGATACGTAATGTGTGTGGGGGATTTGGCCTGGAGATGGGGGGATTTAATGTGTGGGGGGATTTGGCGTGGGGATGGGAGGATTTAATGTGTGTGGGGGATTTGGCGTGGGGATGGGGGATTTGGAGTGGGGATGGTGGGATGTAATGTGTGTGGGGGGATTTGGAGTGGGGATGGGGGATGTAATGTGTGTGGGGGGATTTGGAGTGGGGATGGGGGCATTTAATGTGTGGGGGATTTGGAGTGGGGATGGGGCATTTAATGTGTGTGTGGTGGGATTTGGAGTGGGGATGGGGGGATTTAATGTGTGTGGGGGGATTTGAGGACCCTGAAAAGTATGCATGAGGGCATGTATGAGGAAATAGTATGGGGGTGGGTGCAGACAGTATGGGGAGCGTACGGGTGAATGTATGTGGACACAGTATGGGGAGTGAGGGTGATGGGATGTGTGCAGACACAGTATAGGGAGTCAGGGGTATGTGTTAGCAGACAGAATAGAGAGTGAGGGGGTAAATATATGAGGAAACAGTATGGTGAACAGGGGGGATGTGAGAGGAGACAGTATGAGGAGGGAGGGGAATAGTGTGATGCGACAGTATATTGCAGATATTTTTATTTAGGAGCATTATAATGACTCTTCTGTCTTTAAGGGCATCATGTGGAGAGTTGCTGCAGAAGACCAGAGAAGATGGAAGTCTGCAGAGACGGCTGTGGATGAGAAAACTCATTATGGGGTCTGGACAAGAAGAAGAAAAGAAGGAGACAACGTCATCTATAAGGTACCTGGGTGTAAATATTATTTGTGAAATTGACATTCTCATGTTTTTATTTATGTCAGGAGCATTAGAGGGGTTGTCCAGGTCTGTGCTGAGTCTGCAGTCATTCTATGTGACAGCAGACTTCAGAATTCTCACAGTGCTCGCTGCACGCTGTCAGGATTCTCTTGTGTTGGTGATATACATATGAGTCGCACAACCAGGGCCTGTGGGGTACTCGGCACCGAGCCCGTTCACTTCAATGGGGGATGTCACGGGTAGCGCAGCTCGGTCCGTTGCCCTGGGCGCTCACTGAAAAGGGGAATATTTACAGGGGATTATAGGTTTGTAGAAATGTTTGTGACGCCACCTGTGGTTCCTGGTCAGGATGACCAGCGCTGCAGGGTGAATCCTCTGAGGGGTTGTTACTGGGCAGCAAGGTGTTAAGTCTTCCACAGGCAAGACTGATCCCTCAGGGTATATGGCGGTGTAGGGGTGCAGGATCAATAAGGCAGATACACACAAGAAAGTCTCTTTCTGTACCTTTACTGATGGTATAGTTGCAGGCACGTCCCGGGAAGCTGTCAGGGTGGACGATGCACGTCCAGTAATCCCACTGAGTAGGTGTAGGGCCTCCGTACTCCTTTAGGTGTGTGAGTTTCTGACCTGTATAGAACAAAGTCTAACTCTGTCTTCTTCGTATACGCCCGGCTGACTTTGTGATGAGGCCTTCTTGTGGACAGAACAGTGTCTCTGTGGCGGTACCTGCCAGACCCCCGTCTTCCTAACCTCGGTTACGTATCAGCACTGCTGGGCCCCTGCGACATGAAGTCCCACAGGGTCTCCGGTTTCTACTACTAGTCGTGTAGATGCTAGCAAGCTCGGACCCGGCGTCCGGTGGTGCAGAGTGGAGGTAAGCGATCAATGCTGTTTCAACCTCTGTCACTCTCTTCTTTCTTCCATTCGCCTTTCGTCCTACTCTAACCTTTAACATAAGCACACACTAGCAGTAGATGGCAGTTTCTTTGTCTTCACCGCTCTCCAAGCGTCGGCACGCTTACTTAATGAAACGCTCACTGAAGGTATCTCAGTAGACTCAACTTTGACCAGACTAAGTGGCAATCCGTCCCACTACCACTGGACTCCACGATGTAAGATGAGTGTATACTGAAGTCTTCAGGCTTTCAAATAAGTCTTTCTTTAGCTAGTCTTTCCCTCTCAGCTCGTCTGAGGTAACTAGCTTGTCCGTCTCTCACCATCTGTCTGACAAGAAGTCTGAGATAGACTAATCTCACTGCTAAGCTCTCCACACCCTTATATACCTGCGTACTCTACAAGGGCTCCCTCTGGTGACACCAGGGAAATGTGAAGTGTGAATGAATATCAGGTGATTTGTGGTTTACCTTTCATGCATCCTCCAGGGTAACATGTGGCTCCAGAGCGCAGCTGGGCTACACACATACATATGGTCACATGCTGACTAGACATGTGTGGCCTCACTCAATGAAAATGAACAGAGCGAGGCCAGGCACGTCTAGTCGGAATGTGGCCAGAAGTATATAAATCACATACTTGTGCTGACATGACCGTCCACAGGCAAGGGAGAATCTTAAAAGAGTGCAGTGCATTCGTTGTGATAATTCAGAAGCTGCAATGTCAGGATTCAGCTCTGCATGTTCCAGTAGTCATCACGTGGACACTTCACTCATATGCGTCTTTCCTACTTATGGTCCTGTGACAACCAGCTTCTCTTCCTGCTTTTCTCAGTTTTTCACTGAACATTGAGAGCCTTAGGGAGAGCAGCTCATCGGTACATGACTTAGGCTAAGTGCACACGTTCAGGAATATTTGCGTTTTTTTCGTTTTTTTTCCGCGATTTTCCGCGGTAAAAACGCGAAAAAAACGCAAGCATTAAGCATCCTATACATGTTAATTGATTCCGCATGTTTTGGCCACATGTTGCGTTTTTTTCCGTGAAAAAAACGCTTCGCGGAAAAAAATAGCAATATGTTCATTAATTTTGCGGAATGTAAGCGGTTGATGTGCGATGGTACCCAGGGTCTGGAGGAGAGGAGACTCTCCTCCAGGCCCTGGGTACCATATCCCTGGTAAAACAATAATTAAAATAAAAAATAATGATATTCTCACCTTCCGGCGGCCCCCGCAGCCTTCCCGCCTTCAGCGACGCTCCCGGTCCCAGGAGTCCTTTACGAGAATCACCCAGATGGTGTAGCGGTCTCGCGTGATGCTACGTCATCGGGGTGATTTGTCGCAAAGGACTCCTGGGAACGGGAGTTGCCGGGAGCGTCGCTGAAGGCGGGAAAGCTGCGGGGGCCGCCGGAAGGTGAGAATATCATTATTTATTATTTTTTTTATTATTTTTACATTAGATCTTTTTACTATTGATGCGGCATAGGCGGCATCAATAGTAAAAAGTTGGTCACACGTGTCAAACACTATGTTTGACTCGTGTGACCAACCTGTCAATCAGTTTTCCCAGATCGCTAGGAAAACGCTAGCATTCTGCAAGCTAATTACGCTTGCAAAACGCTAGTTTCTGGCGGGAATACGCATACAAAAAAAATGCGTATTTCCAGCGGGAGAAGTGCGGGATTGCCGCGGAAATTTCCGCGGCAATTCCGCAACGTGTGAACTTAGCCTAAGTGTGCAAATCGTATGTGTGCTTGAGGGGGGGGGCGCCGAACCGAATTCTTGTCCTGGGTGCCAGAAAGCCTAGATACACCTCTGGCTGGGACTGACTTCTCATGCCAATTAGCATGAGCAAAAATGAATGAGTTTCCTTATACAATCCAGACACCAAGATGGCAATCAACATTTTTCCCCTTTCATTAATCCTTCAGGCTCGCTACCGTCTCCTCAACTGCCTGCCTAAATCTCTCAAAGTAATCCTCAACAGTTTACTTTGCCTTTTGATGAATATTTGTCACCCTTACCCAGGACTGGGGAGCAAAAACCTCTTCAATTTTGCTTTGTATATTCCAATGCTTTTTAAGGGGAGTTTTCTTGCTCAGTTGGGTTAGATGGCAGAATGAGTCTTCTGCAGATGGCAGAAGCATCAATCTGTCCAGCTATTGTTTTAATTTTCTGCAAGAAATCTCTCCATATGGGGTTGTAACTGACTAAGGTTATACAGCTCATTTGCAATCGCATATGGATTGCTCTGTGGTTTGGTGATCGATGAGAGAAATCCCTGTTTTGTAACGTATTCAAGTGATTGTGATGAATAAGAAATGTTCACATGAGAATTGAGTAAACTAAATTGAATTTGCTTAATAAAAGATAAGAAATAAACTGTCACTCAAATAATATATATATAAGCAATAAAGTAAAATAAATACATTTGCATGAAAAACAAGCATTTTTCATACATTACATTCACAAAGTAGAAGTCCATCAGCCTGTGTATCCATTTCCAATCTTTTTCTCTCCTTAAGGTTCTAGTCATCTTTATATGTTAAACTCTCCATTGAAACTTTTCTAAAGGCTTTGATCTCCCATGGTATGTGTACTGGACACTTAAAGGGAATCTGTCACCCCAAAAATGCCATATCAAGTAAAGATATGGCTGAATAGAGCGTCCCATAACTAAGCTAACGGTGGGTATCATATATCATGATACCCCCGTTTTCATAGCAAAATACCTTTGTAAAGTTGGTGATTGAACGTGTCAATCACTGCAGTCAGGTCAGGAGGGCGGCGGTTTTCATGTCCTCCCCCGCCCCCGCTCCTCGTCATATGTTTCGTATCGCCATCTGTGAATACCACAGACGGCGTTAGTTTCCCGCAATTGCGCAATTCAAAATTCTGCCGGCGCATGCGCAGTATGCTTTGCCCAGCAGTGGCAAAGCATAAAATTACTACAGCGCATGCGCTAGTATTTCCTTGCCCCGGAAGTCATCCAAGGCAAGCAGGATTTTCCGGGGCAAGGAAATACTAGCGCATGCGCTGTAGTAATTTTATGCTTTGCCCACTGCTGGGCAAAGCATACTGCGCATGCGCCGGCAGAATTTTGAATTGCGCAATTGCGGGAAACTAACGCCGTCTGTGGTATTCACAGATGGCGATACGCAACATATGACGAGGAGCGGGGCGGGGGAGGACATGAAAACCGCCGCCCTCCTGACCTGACTGCAGTGATTGACATGTTCAATCACCAACTTTACAAAGGTATTTTGCTATGAAAACGGGGGTATCATGATATATGATACCCACCGTTAGCTTAGTTATGGGACGCTCTATTCAGCCATATCTTTACTTGATATGGCATTTTTGGGGTGACAGATTCCCTTTAAGGGTATGCCACACTAAGCGAGATCGCTAGCGAGATCGCTAATGAGATCGCTACTGCGTCACCATTTATGACGCAGTAGCGATCTCGTTAGCGACTTAGCTGTGTGTGACAAGTAGCAGCGATGTGGCCCCTGCTGAGATGTCGCTGATCGCTTATGAACGTTCTGAGCCGTTTTTTGGTCGTTGGTGTCCCTCTGGTGAGCCTGAATCGCTGAGTGTGACACCCTTTATGAACGACTTCACCAGCATCGCAGGTGGGACTAGGTTTTCCCAACGACCGCAGATGTCGTTATACAGATCGCTGATGAGATGTGTTTGGAATCACAGATCGCTGATGAGTTGTGTTTGGAATCTAACTAGCGATCACATAGCAATCGCACTAGCGATCTCGCCAGGTTAAGTCGTTGTTGTGATTGCTAGTGCGATCGCTAAGTTGGCAATGCCTTTAGCCTCCATCTAACATATAATTTACATATAGAGGATAACATCTCTGGTAAAGTTCTAATTAGTTCACTCTCATCTTTGAATGTTAAAGGTCCTTTATTAGAAGATAACATCAAATGACCGGTCATTTACATTCCTTTGTTCAATGGGTCATCTGGTTAAACATGTAAGTTTCAATGACCTTCTGCTTACCTCCCTGAAAGTAAGGATATATGTATTATATATTAAACTGATTGAAACCATATCAATAATTTGTATTGATTAATTGGAATGTTGAAACCATTAAAAATAACTCTTACTATGCAATCCCTTCACTTTCCCAGGTGTCCACAGAACATGTTGGGTGATTCTCCTATCTGGCTGACCATTTATGCAAGACATAGATTATTCTCTGACAGGATAGGCAGAGGCCTGAGGTGACAATTGTGTCTCAGTCATCCTTTCATCTCTTTTTTTTCCGATGATTAGAAGTTCTTATTCCACTCCACAATAAACTCTCCCTCCCCCAGGACTAGATATCTCTCCCCATATACCTGGGGTAGGATGGGTAGAGAAAAATTCAGAGCCTGCGGCCTTCATTTTTTTACAAGCAGAGCAAAAACTTGCCCCATTTTTACGGACTGTCCTGTTATTTCTGGACTGTTGGCAGCTTATATCGGGGGATGTGGAGGAAGCCTGTTGCCTATAGATCACATAGCATCTAGTAGAGAAGAACTTGTGTGGAGGGTTGAGAATTCAGTGTCTGTTTGCACATAAAAGTGCCATGGTCATGCTTGGGCCCCAAATGATTAGTTTTTGGCTGTCCTGAAAGCTTATGTAAGGTAGATAGGGCTGAATGTGTGTAAATTTGGGTACCATTCATTCCATAGGTTCTGGAGACATAGATGATTTTGGTGAGCGCTGCACTCGAGCTCTCCCACAATCATATTACACAAGGGAAAGGTGTTTACTGCACACGTGTAAGTGACCTTCTACAGCTGTCAGTTATAGAGGGGGGTCCTGTTTTGGATAATAAACCAACATGAACACAGCTGTTCCAAATTAAAAGAAAATTAGTTTATTACATTAAGAGTTCGTTCACATTGTTCTGTCCACGCATGAGGCTAATGAAGATGTGGTTGATTAATATGGGTTGGGAGAGATCCTTCCTTCTTTTTCCTCAATGAAGAGCAGACAGGACCGATGTTGTTTAGCGTCCGGAGAGATGATGCATACCGGGGGATTGTTCCATACAGACTTGTTTATTTGGAAATCTTGACATACAGCGTGTGATCGGTAATACAGTAACTTCTCCAGAAATGCAGGTGTCAACAAGGTGCAGCAAGATACAGCACCAAGTGTGGCTGCAAGTTTGAGCAGCAA
>JARQOD010007643.1:0-38554 GCA_033576555.1 Oophaga sylvatica
TCCCCCTTCTCATCTGGTAATTGATAAAGAAAGTCAAAAAGTTTTAAGGCCTAATTGGGTTATTCCTCAAGACGCAGTGAACACTGCAGACAACTGTTCAGTACGTAAAGGCCCCTTTGGTACTTCAAGTGTTTCAACCAAAGAATTGTATACAAATGAAGCGCGTCACACTAATAGATTAATTTTTCAAATATAAGGACCACACCAAAAGAGAAAAATGGAAGGATGAGGCATGAACACACGCTCAGCGACAAACCAGCAACAAACAACCACAGGAAAACCCTAAAATTTTAACCCTAGGAAAAGTGGCGCCCCCATAAGTGAAATATCAGAGAAGAGCGGAAGCCTTTTGCCAATAATCAAAATAACACTTTATTGAAAACAATTTTAAAAAACCATTAAAACAGGTGTGCACCAAAATTTCCCTGGGCGTATATCAAAGATAATGTCTCATTACTTTCATGGCGATACTGATTCCTATAGTTAGAAAAACAATAATGCCTGTTCTTGAGGTACCTCAAAAACAATTACGCAAAATGCCCCATAATCAAATTTTATAATCCTTCCCAAACGCAACAAGTGCAAAGGGGCAGGCAACAATGATAAGAAGACACAAAAGCAATGGGAACTTTTTAAATAAGTTCCTACCGGTTGTTAAGTGCTTTATACAGCCGGCTAGAAGCCAATGGTAAACACAATAAAAGAAAAACACCGAAAAACTATACGCCCTTAGGGAAATGACGGCAGTGTCCCCGTTCCCGACGCCTTTCGCGTTACTTCTTCCTGGGAAATAAGTCACAAGTCTACGGTCAAAACCCCCATATATCCTCAATGGTTGCCGAAGAATTGCGCAGTGGGCAGGTAACAGCTGCCACGTGTACGTCACAAGGTGCCCCGTCCCGCACTTGACCCCTCCCCACATGTCAAGGAAGGAGCCCGCACGGGAGAACGGACCGTCACCAAGTAACGCTCTGCACAGATTGGTTTGTCCTCAGCTGTAAACCACACCCCTTCCGACTCATGACGGGAGGCAGAAACTGGTCACACTGGGAATCGTCCAAGGTGCTTTGCTGGAGTTATACCTTGCGCCACCTATAATTTGACAAAATGGCACATAGGAATTAATTATAACTACCCACCCCCAATATAGCTATACACAAAAAGACATACCAACCCACCAAACTTAAAAAACAGTCCATTTAAAACTAATTGCTAAAAATAGTTAAAAGATAGAAGGTCGAATAAGGATTTATACTCAAAAATTTTTTTTTAAAAATTTCACCATAAACACACCCTAAATGATATATATATATAGTATAAATGGAAAACATACAAAGGGGGAGAGCCCCATGCATTTTGCTAACAAGTATTAAAAAAACCATATTCTACTAATAAAAAGTATGATAAATCTTCATTGTTGAAATGGTATACTTGGGGATGAGTCACCTCCTCTTGAATTTTGATAAACTTTTGTTTTTTCAACAATTGGAAAATATGGAAAATATGATGATAAGGATTCTCGTCATATGCATTATGAATATAAAAAGAAGGATCATCCCTCTTATCTTGAGATTTTCTTTTCAAATTGTTTCATTATGACCCAATAGACTGGCACGCAACTTATACTTGCTCTAAATATAAACTGAAAGAGCAAACATGAGATAACTGAACTCAAAAATACAAATAAAAATTGAACAGGTCAAAGAAAGGGCAAAACAAAAACCTCATTCAATCCCCGGAATCATTGAACCGTTTTGTGGATCCATGGTTTTCCACTTGGGCCTTTTTTTTCCCAACTCCTCCCTAGGTCCACCCATATTTATCATGCCCAACACAAATAATTAGGGTTAAGCATGAAAACTCTTAAAATCCTAGATGGTTTAATTGTGATTCACTATTCCTACATTTTTTATATCCCTAAGTGCTCCCTTACTCAACTTTGGGGCCTAATGCATGCCTACATAAAATTTTTAGCACGGGATGATGCATAATCACACCCCAATAAGTCACAGTATGTGTTGGGTAATTTGGAAAATTTTATTGTTATCACTGGGTGAATGATTCCCCGAACATATTAGCATGAATCAAGTTCCACAGGAAAAAACCCCACTTGGGGCTCCTGGAGCCAAATTTTATCTGATTCTATTCCTTTGTGGTAGCTATTACCATAAATCTCGGGGGTTATGGGGTCCCTTATGTGATGGAGGATAATTGGAAACATATTTTTTTTAGATCTTATCGTCACAAAAGGGCCAGTATTCTCCAAGGCAATTTTTACCTCCCTCCATTTGTCATTATAAGAGAGATAAATCTTACTTTTTGTTTGATTCGTATTGACATACTTTTTTAGGGATTAAAGAATATTACCACTGCAGACTTGGCCCTGCGTACCTCTTTTGATACTTCGTTAAGTACCTCTCGCGTAATCTTGAGGTTAAATCACCACCTTCGTCAAAGTTGTCTTCGTTAGCACACACTCTGGCTCTAAGGTATTGACCTGTAGGAATACTGTCATCAATGATTTGGGGTGAGAGGATTCATTAGGATAAGTTAACTGAGGTTTCTTTGCTAGTATGTCGGCTGTACAAGGCCATTCTCACCCTTAATACATGATGTCCAAAAATCAATGCTGGTCTGGCTGTACTTGCATGTCAACCTATGTTGAGAGATTAGCGTTTAAAACCTAAGAAATCAAAAGGTCCCCGACCCTGCCTACATTAAAAATCACTATTAATGGACCCAGAGGGGGACCCTCCGATGTAGCTAGGATTATGAGGAAAATTCCTCTCTCCCCACCCCAGAAACAGGTTGGCGTAGAGGGGCAAAGGCCCCCCCATAGCTTACCCTGTTTTTTTGGAGATAAAATGTTTCCCCAAATAGGAAATAATTATGTTCCAATGTAAATTTAATAGGATTAGCAGTAATTCAACCAGACCAGCACCGACGGACACATGAATACATCTTGACCCCTTCAGGCCGTCCCTATGTTGAAGCAAAATACAACATTCAACGTCAAAACTCACAAGCCACAACGAATCCTGGATTCCTTCAATCTTTTGAGGACATCTGTTGCTCAACTAAAAGGGAGACTATAACTAAAAAGGTTTTAAATAAATCCAAAATTTTGAGTTGTCTCAAAAAGGGGTTCCCATTTTCCCGATACAATAGGGCGTCCGGGGTGTTTCCTATTCTTATGTTTTCGGTAAAAAATAAATCAAGCCCCTTAGGGTATTTGGGTACCAATTACTCTCAATTCTTTAGTTAGTCCCTTCCAAATGCTTTTCAAGGATCTCAAATTTCTTCGATATTTGGTAGTAGGGTTGAAGGCAACTTACTATAACATTGTTGTCCTCAATTTCAAAGGCTTCTTTCTCAATGCTTTAACAGGCCAGACTAACCACATTCCCTCCTTTTCACAGGTTTTATTACTATCTCTTTGAGTTTTGTAATTGGGATTGCTTGCCTATGGGCAAAAGAAAATTGCCGGGTGTACAAAGGGGGGAATTTTTTCAAGCTCTTCTGAACATTTGACAAATAAATCCACATTAGGGAATTATAGAAGGTGGGAATTTTTTCCAGGCAGGTACGGAGCAGGACCTTCTTGATTTCTTAGGTATATTAAACCTAACTCTCTCAACATCAGTTGACATCAAGTACAGCAGAAACCCCTTGACTTTTTGGACACAGGATATCTAAGGGGGGAAAAAACCTTGTACAGACCGACATACACCAAAGAAACCCAGTTAACCTATCCTACATCCACTCCTCTCACCCCAAACATGATAACATATTCCAACAGGTCAATACCTTAACCAGACATGTGTCTCTAACAAGACAACTTGACAGACAGGGGGATATTTAACCCAAGATCACACAGGGATACCTAACAGAAGTACAAAAAGGCATACGCAGGCCAATCTGCATGCGAATGATCTTTAAACCCACAAAAACGTAATGTCAATACAATCAACAAAAAGTAAGATTTACTCTACTATAATGACAAAGGAGGGAGTAAAAATTGCCTTGGAGAAATACTGGCCACTTCTTGTGACAGATAAGACTCAAAAAATATTTTTCCCAAAATAATCCATCCACACATAAAGGAGATCCAATAACCCCGGGAAATATACAGGTACATAGCACCACAAAGAGAAAAAATCAGATTAACTTGGCTCCAGGAGCCCCAAGTGGGGATTCTTCCATGTGGAACAGCACCAGCCCTAAAAAGAATCGACCACACATCACATCAAGTGATAACAATAAAACCCTCCAAATTAAACCCAACCACACTGTACTCTATTGGGGTAGTGTTTTAAACACACCCTCATAAAAATATATGTGGCATGACATCTAGGCCCCTCAAAGTTCGAGAAGGACACTAAAGGGATATAAAAAAGCAGGAAATAATTAATCACCACATTAAAACCAAACCTAGCTTTAAGAGTTTTCAGACTCTAACCCTAAATTACTTTTGTCAGGCATTGATAAAATATGGGTGGACATAGAAGGAGAAGAGAAAAAAACGGCCCAATTGGAAACAAAATTTGTCCACAAAATGGTTCAATGTTCCAGCCGGATTTGAATGAGGTCTGAGTTTGCCCCCTTTCTTTTGACCTGTTCCAATTTTTAATTTTATTTTAGAGTTCATATATCTCATTATCCTCTTTCAGTTTATATTTAGACACACGATAAGTTGCCGATGCCATAAAAAAAATTGAAGAATGAAAATCACAAGACTAAGAGGGATGTCCACTTTAATCTCATCATGCATCAAACGAAGAATCCTTACACATCATTATTACCATATTTTTACCAATTGTTGAAAAAAAAAGCACTATTACAAAATTCAAGAGGAGGTGACTCATCCCCCAAAAACCATCTATCAACAATGAAATTATCAAACTTTTTCATTATGAAAATAGGTTATTTTTAATACCTGTTAGCAATAAGCAGGGAGCTCTCCCTTCATATTATTTCCATCTTATACTTATATATATATCACTTCAGGTTTTTTTGGTGAAATTTTAAAATCTGAGTATATAATCCATATTCAGACCTTCCTATCTTTTAGACTAATTTACAATTAGTTTTAACAGGCACTTTTATATAGTTTGGTGGTTGGTATTCTTTTTCGTGTATAGCCATATTGGTGGGGGGTATTGTAAAAATTAATTACAATTGCCTTATACTCAAATTATAGTGGCGCTAAGGTAAACTCCCACAATGCACATTGAGACGATTCCTCAGGTATCCAGTCTGCCTCCCTGTCAGACGCAGACAGGGTGGGGGCTTACAGCTAGGACAAACCAATCATAGCAGGCGTTTTTTTTTGGTGACCTCCGTTCTACCCAGCTGCGGGCTCCCCCTCGACATGTCGGAGGAGGGAGCACTGCGGAGACGGCGCGCACCTTGTGACGTCACACGCTGGCAGCGATTACCTCCCACACACAATTCTTCCGGCAACCAAGAGGTAATTGGGGGGGTTTCTGACCATAACTATGTGACTTTTTTTCCGGACAAGCTAACGCGAAACGCCGCGGACACGGGACAAGCCGTATTTCCCTAAGTCGTATATTTTTTTCTGGCTTTTTTCTTTATTGTTAACCATTTGGGGCTTCTAGTCCGGCTGTCAAAGCCTATTAACAACCGTAAACTTAAAACAGTTCCCTTGCTGTTTAGTGTCTTCTTACTCTTGTTTGCACTGCCCCTTTTGCACTTGTACGTTTGGGAGCATTATAAAATCATGCTTATGAGGGCATTTTCGCAGTAATTGTTTTTGATGTACTACAAGTAACGTGGCATTATTGTTTTTCTAACTAAAAGGAATCAGCTACAGCCATGAAAGTAATAAAGATCATTTCATCATATACTGACCCAGGGGAAAATTTTGGATGCCACCATGTTTTAATGGTTATTTAAAATTGTTTTCAATAAATGTTTTTTTTCCTACAACCACAGTGTTAAGAACTAACTGGAGCAATCTGCCTCAAAAAAAAAAAGCTCACAACTACAGTGAACCTGCAGACAACTGTTTCGACTGTGAAAGCCCCTTTGTGACTTCAAGTTTTGCAACCAATGTTTGAAACGGATGAAGCGCGTCACACAAAGATTAGATTTTTTTTCAAAATAATGGAGCAGCACCAAATTAGAGAAAAATGTGAAGGATAAGGCATGACACACGCTCAGCAGACACAACCACATGGTTGAAGAACTAACTGGAGCGTGATCTCACTCAAAAAATCAAAACCTCACAGACTGGGAGTGAACACTGAAACACAACTGTTCACTATCTGTGAAAGGCTCCTTTCTGTATTCATAGTGTTTGCAACCAATGTATTTAACGGATGGAAGCGCGTCACACTAATAGATTAGATTTTTTTCAAAAAATAATGGAGCAGCACCAATTAAAAAAAGTGAAGGATAGGCAGTGCACACGCTCAAGCAACTACAACCACAGTGGTTGAAGAACTAACGACGGCTCCTCAAAAAATCAAAACCCCTCACAACTGGGAGTGAACACTGAAACACAACTTTCACTACTTAAAGGTCCTTTTTGTACTTCATAGGTTTTTCAACCAATGTATTTTATACGGATGGAACGCGTCACACAATAGATTTGATTTTTTTTAAAAAAAGGAGCTCAACCCAATTTCCCCACAAAAAAAATAAAAAAAGATCGTGAGTGACACTGCAGATGCCTACAAACACGGGGGGATGCAGAGCAAACGAGCTCACCCACCCCACACACACCTTGCACAGGAGCTGTTAAAACAACCTGGCAAAAGGAAGCTTTCACAGCGGTTGGTAAACTACCTGCCAAACAAGTACCAAAATCGCAATGTCTAACGTCCCTCAAAGTCAGCAAACACGTTCTTCCCAACTGATTCACACACAGTGAACGCTAAAATAGCCGGCCCTTTTAAGTGCATTCTACTCATTTCACAGCCAATCACACCATGCCTTAGTTAAGAAACCGCAGCATTCAGGAGGCCCACACTTCAAAGATTCCTCATTGGCGACTAAAACACATTGCCTCTCAAAAATTAGGGAACTTCCGATTCGGATCGATTTGGAAAAATTCGGAACTAATACGGAATCCGATCAGCAAATCGGCCGATACCCGATACTTCGGTATCGGAATGCCAACACTATCAGGACTGCCCACCACGGAATCCGACAGTTAACTCACGTCACAAGCCCCTGATTTAAGCCAACAAGGCTTTTTTCAGCTTATCAGTGACATTTAGGCCATCGAACAAAAACCCCAAACCTGAAAAAACCATCAACTCACTCAAAACAGGATCCCCTGGTGCAGGGAAAAAGCCCAATCCGAGGACGCCCGCAGGAGAAGAGGGATAATTTGTACCTGCTGCGCTGCGTTCCCTGAGGACTTAGATTTTAGGCAAAAAACAATTTACAATTATTTTTGAAATTCAAAACTTAGCTCGATCCCCAAAAAATAAATCTGGCATGGGAATCCTAGGTTCCACAACAGGCAACCAGCAAGATATAGCAATCTCCGAACCTCAGTGCAACTGACCAACGCCAACAACGGCAAACCCATGAAGAAAAAATCCTCCCCAGCACCCAAATCAGAGGAAAAAAAAAAAATGCAACAAAACAAAAAATATCCGACAACTCTGACAACCTTTTTTCTTTCACAATATTTTTTCCCTTTGTGAGTACCATACAATTTTTTTAATTTTTGGCCGGTGATACTGTTTATGTTTGGAGCGAGGAGTGCAGGTAAAAAGAAATACACCAGAGCAGTTGGAATCAGAGTTTTCAGTACCCGACTAACCCCCCAACAACTAAGGCACCGTGGAGCGTTCCACGTTGGTCCTAGACGCCTCGTCACCAGCCTGAGAAACAATAACCAAAGGTAGAAAGAGGAAACTATCCTGCCCCAGACAGATCCCCAAAAGCATAGAAAGCCCCCCAAACATGTAATGGCGGTGAACAAGAAGAAATACTGACACAGACAGAAAATAGTAGAGCAAAACTTGGGGCCCAAACTACCAAAAAGAAAAGGATAAAGGCACTTACGCAACCCAAAAAACCCTGAAAACACCAACTTCACTAATTTCAAAAACACCAGACACACACCTCTACCACCAAAATTATTTCCGGTGAACAAAACAAAACAGCAGCCACGAAAAAACTGGAAAAAAGCAAATTAAAAACATCAGGGCTGAACTAAACTGAGAGGGCAAAAACCCCCGAGGGACCCGAAGGCCCCCCCAGAAGGCAGGACAAAATCAAAAAACAACACAAAAACAAAAAGAAGAAAATGCTTATCTGAAGCAGGAGAGCAGACAACACACAGCGCAACAAAAAAACAGGGGAAACAAGGATTGAACCAGAACAATTGACACCGGCAACCCGATGGAAGGCGACTCCCTTAAATAAGAAAGTCATAACACCTATTCCCACCCACAATCTTCACTTGACAGTCCAACCGCTTGTAAACCCCAGAGGGAGCCCCTGCTCAGAACCATTTCAAGTCCTTCACAACAATTCCCACTAGCCTCTGGGACTAACAAGTTCGCATAACTCCACAGCACGCAACGGCATTTATTTTAGCGACTTCTGCGGATAAAGAGTTTGCACTTTCGCCATCTTCTTGCAGCGGGATGCCTGCACGGGGACCCCGGGCTGCAAACCACCTCCTACATATCTATTAGGTGCGTTCCGCAACCCTAACAGGGGCCAATGTTCCAGGTTCAATGATGCGTTTAGGTGGTGGGTGGAGGAGAATTTCTGCCAAAAAGGTTACGTTCACAAGCATACAGCTTATACAGTCAGGGTAATTGAAAACCCGATATATTTCCGAGTAAGACACAGACCTCACAGGCTGAGATGGATTACACCAAAATAAAAAGCTGGAAAGGTACTGAACACCAATACCAGGTATAATATAAGTGAAAATATTGTAAATCTTCTTAAATTTCAGGAGTCTGACAAAGACCCACAGGCTCACTATGGATTAACAAAATAAAAAAAAGTAAAAAAGGGTAATGTATTAGAACGTAAGCTGTATACATTTAGGGGTAATTGCAAATCTCCGATAATTTCCAGAGTAACAGACAGATGCTCACAGGCTCAGTATGGAAAAGACCAAAAATAAAAAGCTGAAACGGGTACTGTATCACCAATACCGGTATATAAATATAGTGAAAATATTGTAAAATCTCCGTATAATTTTCAGGAGTCAGCACAGATGCTCCAGGGCCCAGTATGGAATTAGACAAGAATATAAAAACTAAAAGGGGTCTGTATCACAATACGGAATTTTAAGTATAGTAAAAAATATTGTAAATCCCGTAAAAATTTCAGAACAGATAAAGACCTCAAAGGCTCACTAGGATTACACAAAATATAAAAAGAAAAAAGGTAATGTATTAAAGGTAAAGTATTACATGTTGGGGAAATTTTTAAACTCCGTAATTTCAAGTAACGACAACGCTCACTGTCATGTGTGATCGCCACAAATCGCGCGGTTGCACTTCTACTTCTCACAGTTGAGTTGCTGTTTCTTTGTGTTTGGCAGTGGGATTATTCTGTCTGTCCTTTTCTGGGACTGGGTGCATTTTCCCCGGCCAATTAATTATTTGTTGATTGGTTTCCTTTAAATCCTTTTCTGTTTGGGAGTTGCCATGAAATTCTCAGCAGACCACATAGGATTGTATCTTAAAGACTTAAGTTAAAAGCCCTTTTGTTTTAAGCCCCCTTCTTAGAGTTTTAATATCCCAGAAATTTTTATTTCCTTCGTTTTGAGTAAAAAAGCAAGTCTGTGTTTCTCCAGTCTTCTTAATTTAAATCTGTGTATTTTACAGAATCACCCATCCCCTTTTGGGTGGAATCAGAACCTTCTTAGGAGATTACATGGTTCAGGACGATAGGAACAGGGTTAGGCTGGAATTTGGGGACCCTGAACCATTACAGTACCTCCAGGTAGGGATTGTTAGGACCCCATTAAGGTCAGGTTAGACCCCCGGTCCCCTCTTTCCTGTGACTGTTATCAGTACTCAAGTTTAAACCCCCGAGTTCAACGGATATCGTGTTCAGGTAAATCATTCTAAATTTACATGCGAGTTGCTAATCTATATGTTGTAAAGAGGTTGTTTTTTTTTAAGAATAGTTTACTGACATGTACACAACAAAACCGCGGACTTTTTTCACTGGCCCATAAAATTATTCCCGTTGCCATGGACCAGTACCAGCTGGCTCTGCAGTTGCAGGGATTATCCAGGGCGACGGACATAAGTCCAAAGTTTTGTCTCCCTCGACAAAACCAGATTTGAACCTAAATACTCTCCCGGACAGGTTTCCTGGGGGGCGAGAAAATTTTTTTACCTTCAGGGAAGCATGTAAATTGTATTTTCGGCTCGGCCTCGAACAGGGAGTGAAGGCAAGATGGGAAATTGTTATCTCGTCCTACAAGGGGACCCTCAATCCTGGGCCTTCTCCCTTCCTCGGGATCCCCGGCTCTACAGTCATAATCGATTTTTTACGCCCTGGGTTTGTATATGATACCCGATCGGTCTCCTTGCTGAGACAAAATTACTAAGATACGCGGGAGATCGTTTCCCGGGGGAGGAATTTGCTTCTGATTCCGTAGAGGCCACAAACCATGAAGACCCAGCCTTAGGAGCCAGTTTTGTCATGGGCTTTCTGACAAATAAAGGACGTTTTGGCTCATATGATTCTCCTCCATCAGGAGGCGCTATGGCCCTAGCCCTACTATAACCTCCGGAGAGTTTTCGAGGTAACTCCGCCCCCTGTTGTTACTCCACCTACTACAATCCCTTAGTTGAGGTTCCCTTTGTCTGTTCGGGAGCCAATGCAGTTGGGGGACAACATTTCGAGGAGGGGATTGGCGGTACCCGCAGACAGAAGGTGTTTCTTCTGGGGGGAAAGGGACATTTTGGGGGATTCCATCCCGTGGCCTGTTGACAAAAGTTGCCGGAAAACTGTTAACCCAGGTTGTGTGGGTGGACACAACCGGGAGTAGTATTTCGTCCGCTAGTTCTTCTCAGTTCCTGACCAGGGAGGTGGGGTTGTACGAGAGTGGAAATTTTCTTTCTTCTGATAGTGGTCCGGGCTAATCTGGTTTTGACGCTCATTTGCTCAGGCCAAGGTATGCATCTGAGTTATTGGCAAACCGATCCCTATATTTCTCCATTGACGCCATCCTCCGGCCAAGGAGCTTTGTTCGAGGTTCATAACTGACCTTCGGGTAGGGGCAATAAAAAGGGGAAAAATTATCTGTTAGGTTGGAGGGCACCTACTCCTATTGTGTGGACTTCCTTGTTGTTAACAAACCCGTGATAATTGGCAGTCCAGAGATATAGCCAAGGGGGGAGTTTTGCAAAAGTAACTGCATGAAAACTATCAGTGCGGCGTGCCTGACTTTGCCTCCTTTTTGGAGGACTTTGGGGATGTGTTCTCTGAGGGGGGTTTCAGGAGTTTTCCTCCTCATCGGGTAATCGCTCTATTAATTACTTCCTGATGCAATTACCTAAAGCTAGGTTATATAACCTTTCTGTCCGAAGGCAGGCATAAAATTTAAATTTTGAAAGTCTGGCCAAAGGGCATATAGACCTTCATCTTCCCCAGTGGCCGCGGGTTCTTCTTTGTGAAAAAAAAAGATGGAGGCCTACGCCCTGCTGATTTCCGCGAACTTAATCGGATTACTGTTCGAGATCCGTATCCACTCCCCTGATTCCTGATCTTTCAATCAAATTGTTGGGCAAAAAGGTTCTCTAAATTGATCCGGGGGGCGTAAAACTGATTAGGATAAAGGGGGATGATGGAGAACGGCGTTTAACACGCCGGGGACATTATGAGAACCTTGTCGCCTTTTGGTCGACTACTGCACCAGCAGTATTCCAACATTTTGTTAATGACATTTTTCGTCACTGTGGGGCTGTTTTGGCAAATTTGGATACATTTTAATTTACTCACCAGACTTGTGTCTCACCAGAGCATGGAGACAGGTGTTCAGATCTTCAGACAATAAACTATACGCCAAACTGGAAAAGTGTGATTCGCCCGACAGGAACTTCATTTTTGGGTTTCTTGGGGTGTCAGCCTCCGTTTTCCGTAGACCCTGAAAAGGTAGGCATGCTTGAAGGGGATCAGCCAGAGAATTTAGGCTCTGCAGCGTTTTCTGGGTTGCCTAACTCTACCGGAAATTTATTGTAATTCTCATCGTTGTCAAACCTCACTCATACAAAAAGGGACGGATTTTTTCAAATGGTCACAAAGCGCCAACTTTTTCCCTTTTTGAAAAAATTTTTTTGTTCAGCACCCGTTCTCATCCAACCGATGCATCACAGCCGTTCGTTGTGGAGGGGACCGTCTACAAGGGGTGGGTGCAATATTTCCCAGGTCCGCCCCTGGTAAATGGCATCCGCGCTTTTTTCTAAAAAATTCCTCCCCCCGAAAGGAATTTGATATCGGCAAAAGGGGAACTTTTGGCCAAAGTTGGCTTTTGAAAAAGGCGCCTTTTGGAGGGGGATTCCCCCCGTCACCGCATTACTGATCACAAGAACCTCGTATTTTGGAATCTGCAACGTCTGAATCCAACAGCTCGAGCGTTGTTTTTAACCAGGTTTTAATTTTGTTGTCACTTTTCCGCCCGGGGGGTTTTAAATTTAAGGCGGTGCCTTGTCCGCATTTCCCAGGGGCCGGAAAATGGATGACCCGATTTCCTACCTTCGGGAGGGGGTGGAGTCGGCTGTATGTTCTGAGCTTGAGGAGGAGGTTTAGAGGCCAGGGGGAACCCCCTGCAGGACCCCAGGGAGATGTTTGTCCAAATCATTGAGCAAAAGGTTATTGGGGGCACATCATAATTCTGCTTTTAGCAGGACAACCAGGATAAGGCTACTTTAATCTCCTTTCTCGCCGGTTTTTGGTGGCCTAACGAAATAAAGATGTTTTTAAACTTTTGTCGCTCCTGTGGGGTTGTGCTCGCTCTAAGACCCCTCAACCCTCCGTCGGGACCCCTTACCCTTAAACTTCCGGAGCGTCCATGGACTCCTTGTCAGGAATCATACGGACCTTCCCATCGCAGGGAAGACTGCATACTGGTGGTTGTTGCAGTTCGTAAAGGCACATTTCTTGTTTCTTCCGCCCTCCCTAATGCTAAAACCTGCGCAGTGTTCATTGGGGAGATTGTGAACTTCATGGGTTGCCTCTGATGTGGTGTCAGATAGGGGTCTCAGTTTGTTCCAAGTTTTGGAGGGCATTTTTTTTTACGTCGGGGACAATTGTCATTTTCCTCGGCTTTTCATCCGCAGACCAATGGGCAACAGAGCGTCTGAATCAAAGCCTAGAGCTATTTCGGGTTTTTGTCTCAAGAACCGGAGGACTGGTCTTCTTTCTTGCCTCTGGCCAAGTTCGCTCTTAACAACAGGCGGAGCAAGTCCACTTAAACCCCGTTTTTTGGGATTGGTTTTCATCCCCAGTTTTGTACATTCAATGGGGGGGGGGCCCTTCGGGGTTCCGAGGAGGACGTTTCCCGTCCCTCACTTGCTTCATGTGGAAGGTTATTAATAATCTGAGTGCTTGGGAACCTTATAAACGAGGCGATAGGAGGAAGTTTCGGTCCAGATCTTAATGTGAACGATCTGGTAAGGTTGTCTACCAAATTAAAACTTAAAGTTCCCCCTGGAAGCTGGGCCCCAGATTCATCGGGCCGTACAGGACAGTTCCAAATTAACCTGTGGCTTTCGTCTGGACCTCCCCCACTTTAAAATCATAATGTGTTCCCAAAATCTTACTAAGAGGTACTGGCACCATCATACCCACCTTCTACCTCCCCTCCAGTGTGGTCAAGGTAACTTTTAGTTTCAAGTTCAAAGATATTGACCACGTCAATCCCGGTCCCTTCATATTGGTCATTGGAAGGGGTATGGTCCAGAGGAGGACGTGGGTTCCTCTCTGACTTAACCAGATGTTGGTGCGGACCTTCCACAAACCACCCGGGCAAACCGGCCCTGAGGGTCCGGAGGCCCCTCGTGAAGGGGGGGTACTGAATCCCAAAAAACCCTGAAAAGCACCAACCTCTAAATATTTTAAAACAACCTGAATCACAACACCTCTACCACCTAAATTAGTTCTCTGGTGTAACAAAATCAAAAAGCACCACTGAAAAAACTGGAAAAAAGCAAATGAAAAAACCATGGCTGAACTAAACGAAGGGCAAAAAGCCCCCGGAGGGGACCCTGAAGGCCCCCACAGAAGGCAGGACAAAATGCAAAAACAAGCACAAAAACAAAAAGAAAAAATTCTTATCGATAGCAGAATGCAGACAACGAAACCGCAGGCACAAAGGAAACAGGAATCAAGGATTGAGACCAAACAATTGATCCCGGCACCCTGATGGAAGGCGACCCCTTATAAAACCATCAGTAACCCTGATTCCCAATCCTCACAATCTTCACGACATCCAGTACCGCTTGTAACCACCAAGGGAGCCTCGTCAAACTCATTTCAAGTCCATTCACAACAATTCCCACAGCGGCCTGGGACTAACAGAGTTCGCACTAACCCCACACGCTACGGCATTATTTTAGCGACCTGCGGATAAAGATTGCTACTTTCGCCATCTTACTTGCGCGGGATTCGCCTGCACGTGGACCCCCTGCAAACGCCCCTCTACTATATCTATTAGGTGCGTTCCGCAACCCTAACAGTGGGCCAATGTTCCAGTGTCAATGATGCATTTAAGTGGTGGGTGGAGGAGAACTTTCTGCCAAAAAGGTTACTGTATCACAACATACGCTGTATACAGCTAGGGGAATTGTAATCTCCGTTTTAATTTTCCGGATAAGACCAACGCTCACAGGCTGAGTATGGATTACACCGAATATAAAAAGCTGGAAAAGGGTACTGTATCACCAGATACAGGTATATATAGTATAGTGAAAATATTGTAAATCTCGTAATATATTTCAGGAGTCTGACAAAGACGCTCACAAGGCTCACTAGGATTAGACAAAATATAAAAAGTAGAAAAAAGGTAATGTATTAGAAGCGTACAGCTGTATACAGTGGTAGGGTAATTGCAAATCTCCGTAAAATTTCCAGAGAACAGACAGATGCTCACAGGCTCAGTATGGAATTAGACCAAAATATAAAAAGCTGAAACAGGTACTGTATCACCAATACCAGGTATATAAAGTATAGTGAAAATATTGTAAATCTCCGTATATATTTCAGGAGTCAGACACAGATGCTTCTCAGGCCCAGTATGGATTAGACAAGAATATAAAAAGCTGAAAAAGGGAACTGTATCACCAATAACCAGGAATATAAGTATAGTGAAAATATTGTAAATCTCCGATAAAATTTCAGAAGTCAATAAAGACGTCAAAGGCTCACTATGGATTACACAAGAATATAAAAAGTAGAAAAAGGGTAATGTATTAGAAGCGTACAGTAGTATACAGTGTTGGGTAATTTTTAAATCTCCAATAAATATTTCTAGAGTAACAGACAACGCTCACTGTCATGTGTGCATCGCCACGAAGATCGTCGCGGTTGCACATTCTGACTTCTCACACTGAGTTGCGTTTCTTTGTGTTTGGCAGTGGGGAGTTGTTCTTCTGTGCTCAGTTCTGGACTGGGTGCAGTTTTCTCCCGCTGCAATTAATTATTTGTTGATTGTTTCCTTTAAATCTCTGTTGTCTGTGTTGGAGTTTGCCAGTGAAATTCTTCATGCAGACCACAGATAGGATTGTATCTGTATAGACTTAAGTTAAAGAGCTCCTAGTTGTTTAAGCTCACCTTGCTTAGAGTTTAATATCCCAGATCATTTATGTTCCTTCTGTTTTGAGTGTGTATGCAAGTCTGTGGTTTTCTCCAGTCTGTCTTATATGTTAATCTGTGTATTTAGCAAGATCAGCCCATATCCCTTTGTGGTAATCAGAATCCTTCTTAGGCTGATTACAGGGTTCAGGGACTATAGGAGACAGGGTTTAGGCTGGAGACTTGGACCTCTGAACCATTATCAGTACCCAAGGTGAGGGATTAGTTAGGACCCCAGTTAGGGTCAGGTTAGACCCCCGTCCTCCTCTTTCCGTGACTGTGTATCAAGTACCAAGATTAACCCTGAGTTCAACGGATATCGTGTCAGTAAATCTATTCTATATTTACATGCTGAGTTGCTAATCTAAATGTGTATAGAGTGTTGTTTCTTTTAAGAATAGTTTACTGACTCGTACACTATCATAAGACCCGCGTGACACTCACAGCTCAGTATGGATTAGACCAGAATATAAAAAGCAGAAAAAGGTAATGTATTAGAAGCGTACAGCTGTATGCAGTGTTGGCGTAATTTTAAAATCTCCGTAAATATTTCCGAAGTAACAACAGACGCTCACAGACTCAATATGATTAGACCACAATAAAAAAGTAGAAAAAGGGTAATGTAATTAGAAGCGTATATGCAGTGGTTGGCGTAATTTTTAAATCTCCTTATATTTCCGGAGTAACAGACAGACGCTCACAGGCTCAGTATGGATTACACCACAATAAAAAAACTGAAACAGGATAACTGTATCACCAGATACCGGGTGTATATAGTATAGTGAAAATATTGTAAATCTCTGTATAATATTTTCAGGAGTCAGACACAGATGCTCTCAGGCTCAGTATGGATTAGTAAAAGAATATAAAAAGCTGAAGCAGGGTACTGTATCACCAGATACCATGTGTATAAGTATACTGAAAATATGTAAATCTCCGTATATATTTCAGGAGTCAGACAAAAGACGCTCACAGGCTCAGTATGGATTAGACAAGAATATAAAAAGCAGATCCGCAAGAATTAATCACACATGTGGGCCAATGTTCCAGATGTCAATGATGCACTTGGAGTGGTGGGGGAGGAGGACTTTCTGGCAAAAAGTGTTCTGATTCACAAGCTTACAGCTGTATACAGTCTAGGGTAATTGTAAATCTCCGTAATATTTCCGGAGTAACAGAAAGACGCTCACAGGCCAGTATGGATTAGAGAAGAAAACGAAGGGGATTCCAGCTCCATAAAAAAGTATAAATCTTTATTGATCCAAGAATAAAATATTCAACAACGGTGTCCCTCCATGTTACAGCAAGCGGGAGTGTTGCACTAACACCAAACAGCACACGTTTTCGACCTCAGAAGGTCTTTATCAAAGCTGCAGAATGATCGTCAGCCTGCATATTTAGGGCTAATAAAGACCAATGGGTGAGTCCTCAGATTGTCATGTGGTTATTCGAATACTTCAGCTGCTCACAAGTGTTAAATGAAGCTTTTAATTACACCCATCTAAACAATCTTCAAAACTCCATTGTGCCTAAAGCATGTTGTAAAAGCTTTCAGCTGATACACCAAAATATACAAAAAAATAATAAAATAAACAAAAACACAAACAAAAAATACAAAAATACAAATTTTGCCCCAAGATGTTAAAATTAAAATTACCAAGGGGCTATTTGGCAGTAAATTCTGGGGAGGACTTTCCAAAAACGACTCTGATGTTTTCTTAGTTCTCCCCCACAAAGCTCAAATGCAGACAAAACACCCAACGCAAGACAAGCACTGATATTATAGAAATGGTTTTGAAATAACTGCGTAAATATGAAAAAAGAAAAATAAGTTCCCTGCTAGTTGAGCGATACGATACGCAAAATCATATCGGCCGATAATACGTACCCTTTCGATTCCGAATAACCCGATATTTTCTCAATCGGATAACCGGAACAGATTTGTCACGTCACTGTCATGTCCTCGGTCGGGTCTGTGGTGTTCCGTCGGTCGGGTCTGTCATGCCCCGGGGTCCGGGCTGTCGGATCGCGGCACTACCTGGCAGAAGATCTCCGGGGTCACGGGCTTGGACGCTTCATGGCCCCATCACTTTCCCCGGCGGTCACAGCTTTCTTCCGCGTAACGCAGAGACTGCTGGGTAATCCCCGGCCGAAAGCATCACCGTGACTCACCGCCGGGAACAGGTAATCAGCTGTGGCGTTGGATGACAGGCTCTGCCTGTTCATTGCAGTAGCAGAGCTGGATCGCGGGGACTGTCTTACTATGGACTCGCGGACCAGGTGGAAACCCTGTTGGTTTGTTTTTTTTTTCTTTTTACAGGAGATCGTGGCGTCGCGGGAAAAGAGGTAAAAAAAATAATGAAAACTGTGTTGTCTTTTTTATTTTCATTAAAAACTTTTTTCTTGCTTTGTCCTTTTTTTTATACATTTAAAACTTTTGGATAATAATGGATCGGTGTCTTATTGACACCTCTCCTTATTAACCGGGCTTTTGTCACCGTCAATCAACGGTGACATTAACCACTTATACCCCACTTGCCACCGAACAGGCAGGGGAAAGCCGGGAAAGTGCCACAAATCACATCTTTTGATGCGCCAAAATGTGGGGCTCTTAGCCTGGTATTATCAGTGTTGAGGGCCAAAATCCATGGCCTGACAGCTTTTAAACCGGCCGCACAGTCCCTGCATTTTACTTTGCTGGTTAACAAAAAAAGGGGGACCCCACGCCGTTTTTTTTTTCGAGGGGATCCCCTATTTTTGTTAACCAGCCAAGCTAAGCAACGCGTGGCCTTATTATCAGCGCAAGGTCCAGGAATTGGCCTTACCACCTGAAAAACCAGGCCCACGGTCCTGCTTCATCTGGCGGTTTTAAAAAAAATAGGGGGGACCCCACCCAATTTTTTTTGAGGACCCCTATTTTTGTTAATCGCCAAGAATAGAAATGCTGTGGCCTGGTATTTAAAGTCGGCCAAGGCCATGATCTTGGCTCCTAACAGCCTGAAAATCCAGGCCTCAGCGGTCTGCTTCTCTGGGGTTAACAAAAATAGGGGGGACCCCAACGCCATTTTTTTTTTTCGAAGGGAACCCCTTTTTTGTTAACATTCCCTCTGAGTCACGAGGTTCCCTGGCTGACCAGAAATTGAAAGTGGAAAGCAACAATTAAGCTTTCCACTTCCTCCCTGTCACCAGGAAGGAGCTCATTCATTTGGGTTTACTGTGGGCTGCAGCTTAGCTGCGTCCTGCAGTAAACATAACCCTTTCTGAAGGATTACACCGTGGACCCTACTGTCATGGGAAGGTAAAATAATTTTGCTTTATTATTTTATTTTTATTACAGGAAATGGGTTTTAGCAGTAAATAAAATATGGTCAAAAACTGTGTGATTTCATTAAACTCTTTTTATTAAAGTGTGTGTGTTTGATTTTTCTTTCATACAATAGGATTAATAATTGATAGTTGTCTAATTGACAGCTCTCAATTATTAACCTGCTTAAAGTGACCTTTCAATTGCAAGGTCATTTTAATCCCTTATTAACCCATTCGCCACCGCTACAGGGCAATGGGAATAGACGGGCAAAGTGCCAGAAAGGGCAAATCTAATTATAGATTTGCCCTTTCTGGGGTGTCTGGGGCAGATGTTAAGTACCGGGGGGGGCCAAAAAAAATGGTCCCTCTCTGGGCTATTATTATCTGCCCCACTCACGGCTTTGTCTGTCTGGTTGCGAAAATAGGGCGGGAGCCCACGCATTTTTTTTCAGCAAATTTACACCTCATATATATATATATACATGTCATTGAATTTGTGACACATATATATATATATATTTATATTATAGTTCATACACTTCTACATAGTAAAATAGCCGCTAATTCAATTGACGGCTTTTGTGAAAATGCAGAACCCGACATGAAAATGACACTTGGTGTACATAGGGTTAACCATGTCTTTTCATGTCGTTTGCTATCTGATTTGCACATACAATTACATCAGTCTATGTGGCAAAATTTCACACCTGTAGGGGTTAATTAAAGGTGTAAATTCGTACAAAAAAGTCCGGTTTTTTACAACGAATTTACACCTTTAATTAACCCCTACAGGTGTGAAATTTGCACACATATACTGATGTAATTGTATGTGCAAATCAGATAGCAAACGACATGAAAAGACATGGTTAACCTATGTACACCAAGTGTCATTTCATGTCGGGTGCTTCTGTCTTTTCACAGAAGCCGACTTTACCCGCAATTGAATCAGAGGATATTTACTATGTAGAAGTGTATAAACTATACAAATATGTATATATATATGTCACAATGACATGTAAAATAATATATATATGTATTCTATGTGTGTATATTTAGTGTTTACAAGGAAAGAATGGGGTTTTTTTAGTTACGATATTTTGTTCCCATAGACTTACATGGATTTCCGGTATCGGTATCGGGTATCGCCGATATTTTAATGGTATCGGCGATACCATTCCGATTCCGATACTTTTGGATATCGGAAAGATCGCTCAACTCTATTCCTGACAAAATTAAGCTAAAGAAGCTGTAATAAATCTCCAAACTAGCGCAACATAATTATAACTCATTTCATCAGTCAGGAAAAAGACTTTGAAAGCTTTGAGTTATATCTCACACAGCAAAATATACAACCCGCTATTAAACCCTATGCCCCGGTTATCACAACGTTCATTATCTTTGAAAAGTTTTTTACAGTTTTTATTGTGGTTATTCAAAAGCATACATACACTATAAATTATTGTGCAAGTGGTATTCTACTACAGACTGACAGGCTTTAAATTGTATCTGCAAACAGCAATACAGAACGGACCACTATTTAACCCTATGTGCTGGCTCCTGCAGCGCTTATTGTCTCTAAAGGATTCCCTTATTTATTGCAGTTCTTCAGGGATATGCCTATATTAAAATAAATATAACAAATCATATTTCGCTCTACACTGACTAATAATAGTCCTGACTAGTCTAGCTGAAATATGTAAATTAATAATAGATGTTATAATAAAATAGAGACATATTAAATCGGATTTTCCACATGGGTTATAAAATGATATATATTGTATTACTGTGTATCAGATTGGATACGACATAAACACAGTGATATCGTATTTTATCCCCACACCAGCAGCAGAAGAAAATATAAATATATATAACCTCTCTAACAATGATGCATGATTTCGTTCTTCTATATTTAAACCCTTTGGATATCTGGTATCTAGATTGAAAATCCAGAAAGCCTCTCTGGTAAGGAGACGTTTTTTAGAGTCTCCTCCTCGAGCAGAGCTTCGAATTTGTTCTATACCTATTACTTGCATAGATTTTATATTTCTCTGATGACAATCAATGAAATGTTTAGAGGCCATGGATACGCTTTTGAAATCAATACCATGGTTTTCTATATCTCGAAGGTGCTGAGTAATACGTATTTTTAATTTCCTTGTAGTGCAACCCACAAAGGTTAGATTACAATCGTGACATATAATGAGGTACACTACATTTTCAGTATTACAATTGATAAATTGTTTTATGATGTGCGTATGAATTTATTTGAGTCAGAGAATTTTTTTTGATTTTTAAACTACCCCACAAGTCTTGCATTTTTTAGCTCCACATTTGAAAAAACCTATAGTTTTTAACCAGTTATGACGAATATTTTTAGAAGAAAAGTACTTGAAGAGACTATATCTCCTATTGTGGATGCTCGTCTGGCTATAACGTTCACTCCTGAACGTAAAATTTTTTCCAGGATTTCATCCTCATATAAGATTAGAATACATCTATGTACAATTTCTTTTATCTATTAAATTGTTTGCTATGCCGCAGACTAACAAAAGATTTATTAGAATTGGAGGTGGCTGTTTTTGTTACGGACTGTAACAGTTCGTCCCTATTTGTATCAAGGGCTATAGTTTTAGCTCTATTGTTAGTCCAATTGGGAATTTTGCGCTGTCTTAATTTATTATTAAGCTGAGTATATTCATGACTGAGATCTTTAAGATCAGAGAAATTTCTTCGGTGTCTAATATATTCACCCACTGGTATGTGAGCCGCCCGCCAGGGTCGTGGGATAAACGGCACCGAGCCCGTCGACTTCTATGGGGGATGTCACGGGCAGCCATGGCTCGGTCTGTGACCCTGGCGCTCACTATAAATGGGGAGATTTACAGGGGATTAGTGTTCGTATGATGATTCGTGACGCCACCTGTAGTATCTGGTCAGGGTGACCAGCACTGCTGTGCAGGTCCTCTGGGAGGGATGGTGTTGTGCAGCTTGATGTAAAGTCTCCTACAGGGGAGACTGTGTCCTCCCAGGGCAGGTTATGGTAAGATAAAGCAATGGTGCAGAGGGATGTAGCAGAGGGGAGTGTGCGTCGCTGGAATAATCAGGAAACAGTTCTGTTGCAGTTTCAGAGTTTTTACTCACAGTCTGTTGCCAGCAAGACAGATAACAGCTGGGCGCTGTGTCCTCCAAAAGAGTGGTCCAGCAACCCCAGGTAAGTTAGTCGCACTTCCAAAGACTCCCTTTTGTATGTTCTTTTCTGGCTTCTTCTCTTGGTGCTACACTCCTCACTTCCATGCACCCCCCCACCACAGAGCCCTCGACGAGGTAGTATTGGGCCCTTTCAGTTACCAGTCTGGACTGGAGGTGGGTTACAAAGCCACCCCCTAGTACGGAAGTCCTGATGTACTTGACCCCTAAGCTTCCTCCCGGTGAGATTATGGTGGCTAGGCCTCGTGGAGAGACCCACTGTTCTAGGTGTTACTATGGAGCTGAACTTTCCCACTAGTCTAGGACCGTTCCCCGATGTTTGCCTGGTCCTCCTGCTTCAGGATGGGGCACAGCCTCAGTGCTGTCTTGCCCTGGACCCTTTCGCTCTCCTCAGCAAGGCTCCCTGAGATGGACTCAGAGGAGCGGCAGGTCAGTCCAGTACCCACACACTGACTGCCTGGCTCAAACTGGATTCTCTAATCTCACATGTAGCCTAATGCTGCCTAAGCCCCTCCCACCCATCTAGCTAGACCCTGTTCTAACCAGCCTGAGTCAGACCATCCTCCCTTAGGTCCGTCTGCACTCAGCTAGCATGATGTGTGATGGATGCAGTGGTTGGAGTCAATGGGGTGCTTCCTCCTTACCTGAGAGTCAGGTGCCACACCGCTGGGTGCGATGCAACATCTTTGTGGCGACTGGACCCTCAGGGTGCCACATTCCCCCCTTGTTAAACACAGCACTCCCGGGCTGTAAAAGAGTAAAGATGTTACAGAGAAACATACAAAATTTTATAAATGCATTTCAACCGTAGAAAAACATTTTCAAAACTCATCATCCCTTTATGGGAGGCACTTCAGGTTAAGCATTGCATAAATAACAATTTTAATAATCAACATTCAATATAGTGCAAATAGCAATAACATTAGAGTTCAGTAAAACTTGTGCTTGTGGAGGACCCGCTCCAAACCTCCCACAGTGGTCTTTGGTGGGCTGCAAGACTTTCTTTCAGCAGACCTCACTTTCGGCCACACCAAACAGGTTTTTAGTCTCTGAGGTATATAGTAAAACCAAGATGGAGCACTGAGGTGCTAACTATTTACAAGACAAGTTTTTGGGCTGGCAAAGTCCTCACCATGCAGTTCAGTAAGAAAAACATATTAGAAAGCATAACTATTCACAGTTAACAACCCGTCCAGGTTAAGTATACATTTACTTATTTTGCAGGTGGTGGGACACCGGGTGTCACTATAACCAGGTGCCGCCGCGGCTTATTGCACAGTACCTCTCGTCTGCCGCATCCGTTGCTCCTGGCGATGCTGCTGGGCCTCCCACTCCCGGTGCCTCCATTTTTCCTGCAGGGGCGCCAGTTGTAGTCCTTCCCTGTAAGGACCTCCACATTCTTGCTGTCAGCCGCTGGTCCGGGAACCCCGGCTTCTCCGTGCCTTCCTGCGGCCGCCGGGACAGGTGGTGCTCAGCATAGAATGGTGCTGGGGCTTGCTGCAGAGCCGCTGCTCCGGCACTCTAGGCCGCAGAGCCTGTTTTCTTCCGCTGGCGGCAGGCAGGGAGCTGGTGCAGGCGGCTTGTGGAGATGTCCCCTCCGCGACTCCTCCACAGGGACAGGTAACCCCACTGCAGCGTCAGCGACGGGGCTTGCTCCTTATTCGCCCAGGTGCCATGCCACAGGTGGGTGAATCAGCCGACCTGCTCCAGCTGCCACTTCAGAGCCCGCCAGCTCTGCTCCATCCATTCACCTTCCGCCCGGTGCCGGCCAGCTCCTCTAGTGCAGCATCACATCCGTGCTGAGAGGTGCAGGCTGTTTCGGGCCCTGCAGGTGGCTCGGTGGGGTCAGCACTCCTTCATGGGGAGAGGGTGAGCTTCTTTCCATCAATTCCCATGGCAGCTCGCCACCGGACGCCATCTTTTTCTGGTCACATCTCCAGTTTCCATCAGAGGGGCCCGGTCTTTAGTATGGAGGCGGTGCCTTCCGTTCTTTTCCTCCCACCGAGGAGGATAGGAGGTGGATCTCCTTAGCTGTGGGGCATGACTGTATATTGTAGTAACACCTTGGACTGGGCGGGCCATTATTTTCGCGCCACTGGGGAAGCGCATGCCCACGAAGGCACGCCCTTCTTCTTCACCAGCGCCTCATGGCGCAAATATGGCGGTAAAATGTCGCAAATGGCGGCAAAGTCGCAATAAAGCTTCTAGCACAAAACAGTTCAGATTAGGCATACAGGACTCGCTGATAGCGAGCTTCATAATCCTGTTCAGACGCCAAAAATGAGCCGCCCGCCAGGGCCGTGGGTACTCGGCACCAAGCCCGTCGACTCTATGGGGGATGTCGCGGGCAGCCACGGCTCGGTCCGTGACCCTAGGTGCTCACTATAAAAGGGGGATATTTACAGGGGACTAAATGTTCGTATGATGATTCTGACGCCACCTGTAGTATCTGGTCAGGGTGACCAGGCTGCTGTGCAGTCCTCTGGGAGGGATGGTGTTGTGCAGCTTGATGTAAAGTCTCCTACAGGTGAGACTGTGTCCTCCCAGGGCAGGTTATGGTAAGATAAAGCAATGGTGCAGAGGGATGTAGCAGAGGGGAGTGTGCGTCGCTGGAATAATCAGGAAACAGTTCTGTTGCAGTTTCAGAGTTTTTACTCACAGTCTGTTTCCAGCAAGAAAGATACCAGCCGGGCGCTGTGTCCCTCCAAGAGAGTGGTCCAGCAACCCCCCGGAAGTTAGTCGCACTTCCAAAGACTCCCTTTTGTATGTTCCTTTCTGGCTTCTTCTCTTGGTGCTACACTCCTCACTTCCATGCACCCGCCACCACAGAGCCCTCGACGAGGTAGTATTTGGCCCTTTCAGTTACCAGTCTGGACTGGAGTGGGTTACAAAGCCACCCCCTAGTACGGAAGTCCTGGATGTACTTGACCCCTAAGCTTCCTTCCGGTGAGATTAAGGTGGCTAGTGGCCTCGGGGGGAGACCCACTGTTTTAGGTGTTACATGGAGCTGAACTTTCCCACTAGTCTAGAGACCATTCCCCGATGTTCGCCTGTCCTCCTGCTTCAGGATGGGGCACAGCCTCAGTGCTGTCTCGCCCTGGGCCCTTTGCTCTCCTCAGCAAAGCTCCCTGAATGGACTCAGAGGAGCAGCAGGTCAGTCCATACCCACACACTGACTGCCTGGCTCAAACTGGATTCTCTAATCTCACATGCACCAATGCTGCCTAAGCCCCTTCCACCCATCTAGCTACACCCCGTTCTAACCAGCCTGAGTCAGACCATCCTCCCTTAGGTCCGCTTGCACTCAGCTAGCATGATGTGTGATGGATGCAGTGGTTGGAGTCAATGGGGTGCCTCCTCCTTACCTGAGAGTCAGTGCCACCACCGCTGGGTGCGATGCAACATCTCTGTGGTGACTGGACCCTCAGGGCGCCACATATGCCCCTGATTACATGTTCTGGATGTCCACAGTTTGCATGAAGTAATGTATTACCACTGATTGGTTTTACATGTTTTTCTTGTGATTTATTTACCTGCCTCTCCTAACCAATTCTAAGTCCAAAAAGGAGATTCCATGCATATCGTGCTTGTGGGTAAAATTAATGTTCATATTGTTAGAAATTGATATAGTCAAGAATGCTGGGACGCAGGTACATCTACATCCCAAATAATGAGGGTGTCATCGAGTATCTACCGTACCAGCTAATGAAATGCGAAAAAGGGTTAGAGTCAGAGTAGATGATTTAATCTCCCAAAATGCCATAGATAAATTTGACAGAGAATGGTGAATATTTTGCTCCCATAGGAAACTCCTGATTTCTGTAGGTAATAACACCATCAAAGGAAAATAGTTATGCTTAAGGAGAAACCAGATAACCCCCCCCCAGCAGATATTCTAGGAGTTCAATTTTAAAATTACTCTGTCCCTTCCAAAAAAAGCGTAGTGCCACATTGCTAGCTTGTGTGGTATGCATGTATAGAGAGAAATGACATTGCAGCTTAGCCAAGACAAATTGTCTGACCATTTTCTTTATTCAAAGCGCTCAGCACATCACGGGAATCTTTCAAATAACCTGGAGTTTCAAGACCAGGGGTTGTAATAAAGAATCTGCCCACTCACATAAGCGCTCACCCAGAGAACCAATACCAGGTACATTGGTCTCATGGTGGATATGGGATACTTTGTGAATCTTGGGCAGACCATAAATTATAGTCCAAAATGGGTTAGGGAAAATACATGTAGTCCTGCTGCTTTTTTGTTAGAATGCCCAAATGAAAACCTTCAGACACTATTCTTTCTACTTGTTCGTTATATGCTTTAGTAGGATCTGATTTTAATTTTTCATAAACATTAGACTCAGTAAGTAATTCATGCATTTTATCTTTAATAATCTGATGTATTCATAACTACCACTTTACCACCCTTGTCACTACGTTTAAATTACCACAGTTTTCATATCTCTAGTTCATACAAAGCGGTTTTCTGTCTAAAGTAAGATTTTTTTTCACTAATGTTAGAGCAATTTGGAGCCACAGTTTCTATCGCTAAATTTCTCAGCTCTCTTTCTATTGTTTTCCTGAAATCTATCCATACAGCTAGCTCTAGTTGTTGGAAAAAGTGTTTGCCCCCCTTCCTTATTTCCTATTCTTTTGTATGTTTTCACACTTAAATCTTTCAGATCACCAAACAAATTAAATATTAGCAAAGATAAAAACAAGTAAAACAAAATGAAGTTTTTAAATGAACATCTTTATTATTGAGGGAAAAAAATCCAAACCTACAGGGCACTGTGTGAAACAGTGATCCCCCTATATATGGGGGCCATATAACGAGGATGAGGGTCAATATAAAAGCATGGGGGATTTATTACCTAGAAGGGGCCCATAAGGGGACATTATATAAATTGGGGGACATTTCCCCCAAACGTTCAGCAGCAATCCCCTTAATGTAAAGACAATTTTCATAAGGCGGATGGTTTGGGGGTAAAGCGAAAAATGGCAACCGCTCTTGCCGGCAAATTCAGCTGCCCTGCTGACGCCTTGAAAAGCAGTGGACCTTTCCGCTCTGCTCTGGAACAGACTTCATTCGGATTGACAGCAGGATTCCCCTGCTTAACTTCCCCTCGTTAATATGGGGATGGTGAAGTCCACCCTCTGTCAACGGACATCAGCAGAGGCAGCTGAGTCTCCGCAGGTGTGGACAGACCGCCTTGGGCGGGAAGAAGGGCTCCCAAACAAGCAAGTAACACACCTGCCAGTTAGTGCTTAAACACATTTTTTGCTTCCAAAAGTCCCGAATGTCCTCTTTAGGCCATTTCACACATTCAATATTTGTTCAATTTTACCACATTTTTGAACCAAAACCAAATGGATAATTAGACAAAATATAATAAACACCTCCCACTTCTCATTTTTTTTCCACTCTTGGTTTTGGCTTACAAATAATAAAAAAACTGATCAAATACTAAACTTGAACATTGCCTTAAAAAGAAAAAATTTGATTTAGTACTTCTTAAAAACAATCATACAAATCTTTATCCCTTTTCTATAAGGATCTGTTTAATTCATTAGGGCATCTGCCAAATGAGGAAACAAAATTAAAATAAAAACCCCCATTATCGTTAATCATATTATTTTCCCCTGATTGCCTTGGGTCGACATGCAAAATAAGGACACAGGATGAAATCGTTATTTATCAAATTGTATTGGTAAATGGTCCACAAACAATGACTGTTTCCATATTAACTTTGAAAACTCACTCTCTGTTTGACCCTCATCCCAAAGTTCACCCTTTTTTACTTTTGGCGGTAGTTTTTGGTGAAAAAGAGGGGTACTTTAGGGACCTTTTACCTTAGTCTCTAACTCTTTTCCCTTTTCGGGCGAGGGTTTCATCGGTGATGGTGGGAGTGCAGTTTTAGGTTCATTAAATGGCACCAAAAAATCACCTTTCCCGCACTGGCGGAGTGACAGCTCGCCGCCTATGGAAGTAGGGTGTGTCGGGCTGTATTTAAATTTCAGATTCCTGCAGGTGTTTTTCCCTCCCGATAATTGCCAGCATTTAGCGGCTGACAATGTCAGATCATTGACAATTGTAGCTTTAAGCCAAGGTGGTTACGTGCTCGGAATTTTTTTCTGATCTATCACTTCCAGACCTAGATTTGCCTTCGACTACCCTTGATAATCCCTTTGCTTTTGACATATTCTAACTTTATTACCAACCCTGACTTTGCCCTGACACTTTTGTCTTATCCCCGTCTTGACTACCTTCCTGTTTTGACCTTGGCCTCTGACCACCTCCTCACGCTATCCATAGTAACTAGCTTCACATAAAAAAGAGAGTGAATAATGGGTCCAACAATATTGGGGTTTCTGTTGTTTTCTTGTGTAATGGGTTCACCACTATTTACAACTTCAATAACCTGTGGCCTCTGCAGGTTTCTACAGGTCCACCAAACACTCTATTGGTTAAAGGGCATATCAAGAGGGTACAGGAACAAAGGCTCATCCCTAGTTTTCAGAGATACTGGTAAACGGAAGCCCTTCATGTAAATTGCTCCTTTCCTGTATTTTTTTCTTTGGGGCCTTACACTTGCTTCAGAAGTGGCCCAGTTCATCACAATTGTAGCACCTCACCTTCGAGGTCCACCCTTCCAGGGAACACTCTTTTTGCCAGAATTTCCCTTTGTTTATTAAGCATTTTAATCACTATTACCTTCTGGAATATCTTTTCCTCCCCCTTGAACTTCCTTTGAATTAACTGCCAAACTTAGTGCTGGGACGACTCCATCATCGCGGAACAAAATGAATGAGTCTCTTTTCAATCCAACACCAATATGGCAAGCAACAATTTTTCCCCATTCCTTGGTCCTTCAGGCTCCCTACTGTTAACTCTCATTGGTTTAGATGGCAGAATGATCTTGTGCAGATGGCAGAAACATCAATCTTTCCGCTTTTGTTTTAATTTCTCAACAGTTCTCGATGGGAAAAAAAACTCAGGGACTGCACCTTCTTTTTTTTTACAAGGGGCAAGTTCCTAGAGATCACATGGATCGGTCGAGAACTTGTGTGGAGGCTTGGGCCTAAGGTGATTGCAAAATAAAACAAGGCACCAACTTAAGCCAAGATGAAAATTTAATGATGGCCAGATGTGGTCAAATTTGTGGCAGTGGCAAACGTTCGGCTTAACTAGCCCTCACATAACCAAATTATTTTACATAGAAAGGACCAAACAAAATTGTAAAAAAAGAAAAAGAAAGTATATACGATATTGCAAAACACAATTCAGGAATATGAGGTTGCATAAATAATTAAAGGAATAAGTCCACGAGGCACAATCCAATAGCTCATAATAGTGGAGAGAACACCGTTCTGGTAAGAAGGTAGAACCAAAATTCATGCTCAACAGACAAAAAGAAAACACCTAGGACTAGAAACCATTCAATTGAGTGGAAAACAGGTAAATATGACGCCATAGAATAACGGGTAAAAAACATACCCTATATCGATTGAAAGCCCTGATTAGGGGGTGTGGAATCAAAATAAGTACCTTAAGTAAAATACTATTTCCGATCCTAAGAACGGCGCCTATAAAAAAATATATAAAATTAAATAAATATATTAGAACCTGGCGCTTACCACATACAGTCAATGTGCGGAGTTTATGGCTGGATTAACGCAGTGAATAACCTTCAATTGGTTACAGGGATAAAGACTCCTGTTTGGGAAACCACCTGTTTAGGGATGCGGGTAATAGGTCCTTACCGTTTCGTGGCAGACCGATTATGCCGTTCTCTGACGGGCTGTGATCGTGCCCGATATGGATGGCGGCACATGAACTCTGCTTACCCATATATGGGCCGCCCGGAAGTGAGGGCGCGCTGGCGGCGGCGGGGTCATACGGGTATTTCCGGTATATGCATATGGCCCAGGAAGTACCGTGTGTTCCAGGACCTTGCGTTCCAAATATACATGGGAGCGTGAGCCCCCCCTTAGGTCGCCTTGATTAGATGACGTGATTATGCACGGAATTCAGAATAGCTTCATATGTGAACTTAATGGCATACGCAAGGTGGATTGATTCAATAAAGAAATTTCAGTGCCATGATAAGGGGACAAAATAGGCGGTTCTTTAAAGAAAACACAGAAAGTAACGTTAGCCACTAATAACATATCAAATAAAAGACATAAGATCAAAATCCCTATTTAACCCTTTTGGGCCAAGGTACTAATGTGTGGATCCAAAGGACTCTCTTTTTTTAATTGTAATATTCTGTTAACCCCCCCTCTCTGGTTGAGGAATGGTTCAATAACTTGAAATTTAATTGGGAGATGGTTGACCCAGTGTAAGAAAATGTAGGGGATAGGGAGGAGAGATTCTTACCCGAATGGTGGATTTATGTTTAAAATCCTATCCGCACTGATTGCGTTGTTTCACCAATATAAATAACCCACGGACATTTGATTTAATATACAGCAAAATGATTTTCCCAAGATAGAACCCTTAATATAAAACCTTTCCGTGTTGGGGTGAATAGTGGAGCCCTTTGTACATGCCAATTGGGCACAATGAAGGCACGGAAATCCTAACCGAGGTTGTGATAAAAATATTGTTTTTCACAAGGATGAACCCAATCCTCGTACAAGGCCCTCGAATTACGGTCTTTGAAGCAGGCAGGAAGGGTTGGCAAATTCCTATAACCGGGTGCCTGGATAACAAGGCCAATGGGCGTCTGAAGCCCGTGGAGAATAAAAGGCATAAGGATGAACAATAACAAAGATGCTTTGTTAGTGTTTCTGCGATTAGTGTTTCGAAGGTTTCCTTGCTGAAAAAAAAAAGAGGGTAGCCCCTATTTTAGAATTTGTTGGTCATCTCTTTTTGCCTTAATCACAAGTTGGTGTCTTGATATCCTTGTTACTCGCTGGTATTGCAGATTGGATGGCACTTTGACTGAGGGAGGAGGAAACCTAAAGTAAAATGTGTGCGATCAGTAATTTTCCTAATAGGCGGTGGTTAAGGCCCTGGTGCCTTTAATGACAAGGTGTCCAAAAATTAACCATAAGTTAATCTGCCGCATGGTAAATCTAATCCAGGCCAAGCTTTCAGAAATGAAAAAATTCAAGTATGCCTTGAGTGCCGGTCCAATAACAAAAATACGCTAGTATTTTTTCCTAGATGACATTGGATTATAATGAGTGTTTGTAGATCATTGTTTTTCAAATTCTGACATAATAATTATTGCAACGGGGGCCTACATTGAACCCATGGCTGCCCCCGTATTTGTAGATAATAAGTTCCTGAAAAAAAATAGTTGTTAATAAAATTTTAAAGGATAAAAGATGAACATAAGTTGACGATTAGTTTCCTTCCCAAATTTTGTTAGTAAGTGGTGTACACATGATCCCTTCAATTTTGGGGGATGGAGGTACAAACACAACTCAAAGGACCAATAAAAGTATTAGGTGGAATGTTCAAGTCCTTAAAAATTTGTTTAAAAGGCCCACCAAACAAGGGGAAAAAGGTGATTTTGGTTAAGTGGAGTCAGAATCTTCTTAAAAAACTTTGGAGATTGGAGATAGGATGACTCCTGGAGGCCACAATTGGCCTCCCTGGGGATTCTCCAGTTTTTAGTACCTTGGTAAATGTAAAACACTGGCGTTATAGGGTACTTTGTGTAGTATTCACAGGTTTGGGTGTCCTAACTCATGAGTAATTTTTCAGTACATTTTGAATCTTGAGAGAAATCTCTGAGTGGGTCCGGCAAGTTTTCAAGAAAATTGTTTGGTCATTCAAATTTCTGTTTCCCAGTAATGACGTTTTGTCCATGACAACTAATGCTCCGCCTTTATCGCGGGCTTAAATGATCAAATTAGGTCACTTCGTAATGATGAACGCCTGTTCCTATGGGTGACAGATTGGGGGAAGAAAGTCTTCCTTCTCAAATGTCCTTCTAAAGAAGAAATGATTTCTGTATGAAAACAATGAAAGCTCCACAGCGGAGAGCCAGGTGGGGGGGCCCGGGAAAAATTGCTCTTATTGATAAGCCCATTGATTTGCAAAAGTATATTAGTTGAATATTCTTCTCTGAAGTTGTATTAAAGAATTGGCAAAATAAACTTAAGTCTTAATAAACGAAAAAATCGTTGTAAATCCATCCTATTCAAATGTTTTTACACTTGTAGGCTTGGACGAAGGATAACCTTTCTTTAATACTTATGTTCACTACCCCCAGTGTCCTAATAATGTTGAGACCACGTTTCCGTCCTGGGATCTCGTACCGGGAGAATTCTGTTGTTGCCTCCTTGTGGCCACCCCCCCGTCTTTTTCTTGGGAAACTCTTTGCGTCCTAAAAATTATGGAAGTAGAAGGGCGTTCCTCTTTTTTTGTTAGAATTCGGAAGTTGAAAATTCATAAAGATTTCTGGAAACGGCTTCGCTAGATGGGGTTTCCTGCCACTGTAAACCTATCAGTTCATATCAGTGGTACCCTTGTAAACTTGCCCGTTTTCGACTCTCATGCAATCCTGTTTGATTCAAAAAACTTTAAAAAGGGCTTTCAGGGGATAACTCCTCCGTGGTGCCAGTTTGGATAATTAGTTCTATGTTCCTGACCATGTTATTCTTCTCGTGGCTTGGTTGAATGCCCAAGGTGAGAACTGAGGTCAAAGGAACATTTGTTAAAAATTTGTTCGACGGTACAGATTCAGGGAATCGTGAAAGAGAGTGGGGCGTAAGTGGTACACGAAACCCCTAGGGACCTCTTTACCCGTAAAAAATTTTCAGAGAGGTTTTGGGACAAGTAAATTCAAGATTGGTTAGATTTTTAAGTCCCGTTCCAGATCCCCCCACGTGAATCGCGGGGGTGCTTTAAAAAAACACTCGAGAATTTGGATTGTGCCAAATGCTTATATTCCTCAGGATTATAAGAGAAGGTAAAGACGACCCCTAAAAGCGGCTAAACCAAAGGGGGAACTAAAAATATTTTTAAATGTCACACTGGTTAAGGGGTCCCCCTTAGGTTTTTCCAAAAACCCGGAAAAGAAAATAAAACTAGCACCAACTTAAGCTCAAAAAAAAATTTTTAATAGGCAGATGGGGTAAAATTTTGGCAGGGCAAACTTTTTCCCAAAACAAAACCTTTTATCATACCAAAAAATTTTTTCATAGAAGGGAGGCCAACAAAATGTGTGAAAAAACAAGGAAAAAGAAAGTATAAACAGATTTTCAAAACAAAATTTTCAGGTATATGAGGTTGCATAGAAAAATTTTAAAGGGAAAAAAACCCCGGGGCACAATCCAATAACCAAAAGGGAAAAACCCTTCGGGGAAGAAGGTAAACCCAAAAATTTTATGCTCAAACCAGTCAAAAAGAAAAATAATAAAAAAAAAAAAGGGGAAAAAAAAAAATAATAAAAATTTTAAAAAAACCCAAAATATTAAAAAACCCAAATTTTTTAAAAAAAAAACCAAAAAAAAAAAAAAACCAAAAAATTAAAACCAAAAAAAAAAAAAAAAATGGGGGTTCCCTCGTGTATTTCCCAGTTTGGTTTTAAAAAGTTCAAAATTTCTCTTTTTTTTGCCCTTTTTTGGGTTTCCCCCCAAGGGGTCAAAAGGGCCCCCTTCGGGGAACCATTATCCCCTAGGGGGGTAAAAGGGCCCCCGATATGGATCCACAAAATTCCCCAGAAAAAGGGGCCCCAATTTGGGGGCCCCTTTTTTTGGGGGGGTAATACCTTTTTTTTCCCGGGGATGGAATATGGCCCGGAAACCCCCAAACCCTTGGTTCCAAAAAAACTTGGAGGGAAACCCCTTTAAAGGCCCTTTGGGGAAAAGGGAAAGTCAGGTTCTGGCTTAAATGATTTTAACGATAGGGATCTCAGGGGAAAAGTTCAATAAAAGAAAAGCGGGCCTGATGGGGGGGAAATTTGCGGTTCGGAAAAACCGAAAAAAAGTTGCCCAAAAAAAACGATTAAAAAAAAAAAAGTAAAAAATTTTTTTTAAAAATTTTTCCAAAACAAGGGGGGGTAAAAAAACCCTTTTTTTTTAATTTTAAATTTTAAAACCCCCTTTTGGGGTTGGGGGGGTTTTTAAAAAAAAATTTTAAAATTGGGAGAGGGTTGTACCCGGTATAAAAAAGAAGGGGATGGGGAGGAGTAGATTTTTACCCCGAAGGTTTTTGTTTTAAATTTTAGAAACCTATCCGCACTGTTTGCGGGGTTTAAAAAATTTTCCCCCCGGGGGTTTTTTAAAAAAATTTTTGGTAAAAACCAAACGCAATCAGTGCTGATGGGGTTTCAAACATAAATCCACCTTTCGGTGAAAGAACTACTCCTCCCTATCCCCAAATCATTTTCATACGGGGGCACACCTCTCCCAATTTAAAATTTTCTTTTTTAAAAACCCCTTCCTAAACCCCCCGAAGGGGTTGGGGAACAAATATTAAATTAAAGAAAAAAGGGGCCTTTTTGGGGTCCACACTTTTAAAAATTTTTTGGGGACCAAAAGGTTAAATGGGGGTTTTGATCTATGTCTTTTTTTTAGATACTTTTTTTAAAAGGGCAAAGATTATTTTCTTTTTTTTTTTAAAAACCGCCAAAATTGACACCACTTACGGGGGGATTTGAACTTTTTTTAAATTGAAAAAATTCCCCCTTTTATATAGCCACAAAACGTTCACATCACTGAAGCATTCAATTCCGGCACAATCACGTTTTAACAAGGGGTTACCTAAGGGGGCCCTCACGCTCCACATGAAAAAAATTGGGAAACCCAAAGGGTGGGGGAACACACGGTACCCGGGCCATCAGCACATACCGAAAACACAATAAAACGACCCGACACAGCCCCCCCCATTTCCCCGGGCGCAGCCCATATCTGGGTAAGCAAGTCCACGGTCCCCCCCCCCAAAATTTGGGGCACGATCCAGCCCGTCAGACAACGCATAACCGCCCCCCCCACAGCAAGGGAAGCCACCTTTTACCCCACCCTAAACGGGGGTTTTTTCCCCAAAAAACAAAACCCTTAAATTAAACCCCCGAAACCCAAAAATTGCAGGCTTATCGTCACATGCGTTTAATACCAGCCAAACTCCGAAAATCACTTGACTGTTGGGGAAACCCCCATTCTAAAAATTAAAAAAATTTTTAAAATATAAAATAATAAAAATTTTTATAAGCTCATTTAAAAAGGGGGAGGGCAATAGATATTTATATTTCACGGGTACCTTTTTTTGATTCACACACCCCCCAAATGGGGGCCTTTCAATCGACTAAAGGATTTTTCTTCCCACAGTTTATCTAGGCGAAATTTTTCCCCCTGTATTTCCACTCAATTAAAAGGTTTCTCCTTTCCCAGGTTTTTTCTTTTTGTACTGGTTTGAGCATGAATTTTGGTTCACCTTCTCACCAGAACGGAAATTCTCTCCACTATTTTGATCTATTGGATTGTGCCTCGTGGGGGTTAAACCTTAAAATTTTTTTATGCAACCTCATATACCTGAATTGTGGGTTTTTTAATACCCATAACTTTCTTTTTCCCCTTTTTTTTTTACACATTTTTTTTTGGGCCCCCTTTATGTAAATAATTTTGGGGTACGAGGGAAAGGGTTGTAAAAGCCGAAACTTTGGGCCCCTGCCAAAAATTTTTACCACACTGGACCACTTTAAAAATTTTTACCCTTTAGCATTTAAATTTAGGGGCCTAGTTTTTCTTAAAAATTTTCCGGGTTTTTGGGGAAACCCCCGGCACCCCCCTTTAAACCCGCGTGCACACTTCTAATAAAATCTTTGGGGGATTTTTGGGGTGTCCCCAAAAACTTAAAAAGGGGGGATAGAGCAAAGGGGAAAAAAATTCCCTTTCCATTTTCCATGGTTTCGGGGGCCCAAAAATTTGGTGAGCCTGCACTCCCAGCTCTCCCAAAATCAGTCAACAAGGGGAAAAGTGTTTAACGCAGGCGTGAAGTGACCCTCTACAGCGCAGTAATAGAAAGGGGCCCTTTTTTTAGGATAATAATAACCAACATGATACAGTTTTTTCCAAAATTTAAAAAAAAATTTTTTAATTAAAATAAAGTTTTTTCCCCCAAAAACCCCAAAAATATGGCGAGAACTTTTCCCATGTTTTTCAGATACACGGCCCAAGTTATCCCCGGGGAAAAATTTTAATTTTTCTCTCATACAATTTGGCATAAAAGAAAAAAATCCGCAATGCCAACGGGCCCCCCCTGATGGGCACCATCAAAATTTTCGGAAGTGACCAGATTTAAAATGCTTTTCATTTTTCCCCTGGGACAGCGGATTGGCTTTTTTATTAACACATAAAAAGTTCCCGAAGAAGTCAAAAAAGCATTTTTTTTAAAAGCAATTTTTTTTTCTTTTTAAATTGTTTTTTATTGGGGGGGAAAAGTTTTAAAATTTTTATTACAAAATGGAGTTAAAATAAGGAAAAAAAGGAAAAAAAAAGGGAAGAAGGTAAAATAAAAGGGGAAAAATTTAAAGGAAAATACACAAAGCAATAACGATTTTCCATCTCTGATACATTACCAAGATTTTTAAAATCAAGGGAAACAATGGAGGTTTTTCATTTTTTTCACAGTACTCACCAATTTTTAAGTTTCAAAACAATTATGAACCCATTTTTTCCTGATCAGGGTGCCAAAAAGGGAAAATTTTTGGGGCCCCATACTGGTTTAAAATTTTTGGGGGTCCCTTAAACCCCCCGCCAGGCTCCACCTCAGTTTCCCCCCCCACCCTTTTAAAAAATTTCCCCATTTCCCCCCGCCCACCTTTTGGAAAAAAAATCCCTTTTAAACCCCCCCGTCCTCACCAATCACGAGTACATTCCCATTTGGGAAACCCCAAACTCCCAAAACACCTCACTTTTTTTTTACCAAAGATTTGAAAACCTCCACCACACCCAAAAGACTCTTTTGGCAGGGCCCTACCAAATCTAACCTATTAAACTTTTTTTTAAAAAACCATACCTTTAGGTATTTTTTTTTTTATTTTTTTTTAAGGGGAAAGTGTTCATACTTTTTTTTAAAATAACGGGAAAACAATTTGTGAACATCTTTTTTATAACTTATTTCTGATTCAGATTTTAAATTCTGTTTACTGCACATTTAGGAACGCCTCTTCCCCATTGGGATAAGGGCATTGGACAATACATTATGTAGATCAAAAAAATTATGGGGGAAAACCCTTTTTTCCTTTTGGGGGAAATTTTCATTCGTCCTCATTTTTATGACATAGAGTCCCTTTGGGAAAGGGGGAAGAGGGACTGTGACACTACCTACGGGAAAAGGTGAATTCCGTTACTCCCCCAAATTTAAACTTGAGAGGGGGGCCCCTTTCCTCGGGGTATCTGGGAGTTTATGTTTTAAATTTTTTTCTGTAATGTTTTTTTGTCTTACAAGTCCCCTCAAAATGTAAAGTGGGTTTGGGGCTAAGAATTAAAATGATTGTATTATTTAAAAAATCCCCGTTAGAAAGAATACGCTAAAAGGGATCCTTCTGGGGCATGCGTCTTTTAGCAAACCGCTTTTGTTTTTTTTATTTTTTTAATAAGGGGGGGAAAAAAAATTTAAAGAAATTTTGCAAAACTTTTTAAAATATGAATTTTAAAAAAAATTTGCCATTTTTTGGGTTTTTGTTGCGAATTTTTTTTGCATCAAGGGCTCAAAAATATGGCCTTTTATTGAATTTTGCACCAAAAGAAATATGGGAAATAGAAAATAGGAAACCGAATTTCTGGGGACAAAAAGGCCCCTTTTTAAACACTCACAAAAAACATTGGAAAAAAAAACCAGAGAGTGGCAAAAACCCCCAAAAAATAAAAAATTTTTTAAAACATCCCACAAATATTTTGCTAACTAAATCATTTTGATAAGATCCCTTTTTTTAAATCCTTGTCAATTTAAAAGTTACATACCAATAACAAAAGAAAAAAAAAAAAAAAAGACAAAAAATTTAAAAACCCAACAACACAGAAATGAGATCATTTTTTAGAACAGAGAAACAAACATAAAAAACAAAAGTATTTCACACGATTAAGGAAAATGAACCAGGGCTGACCCCCATCTATGCTTTTTTTTCAAAATTGTGGGGTTATGAGAGTTATTGGGGGATCATTACATAAAGACAGAATATAACATTTTCCCCCAACAGGGCCCCCACAAGAGGCATACAGTTTACTTACTTTTCATTTTTAAAAATTTTTTGAAAGCCCTATT